>BMAW01008346.1:11288-94992 GCA_019974015.1 Nephila pilipes | reverse complement strand
TGGATAAAGCCAGATCAGATAAAGCCATTGTTGCTAGATACTCATCTTGATATTTTTGAGCAATTATGGAGTATTTATGAACTTTTTGTGTCCCAGTCATATCGAAAGTACAGAGCACGAAGTTGTATGTCTGATACATCTGGTGTCTTCAAAGGAAACATTTTTGGATCAAGCAGAACGCATATACTTGCTAGCAAGAAAAAGGGGATCTTCGAGATAATTGTGCTATGGAGGTTTGGAATCAAGTAGACTTTACAGATGTTTAAATTCTTTGTTTGCTCATGATCAAAATCAGAGAGCTTAAAATCATAGGTCCACACGTAGGGCAAACGGTGCCAGACTGAAAGAATTGAGGGTTTGTTTGGAGAGTTAATGCAATTATTACTCTAACTGGGTGATTGTTACTTTACTTTGCATTCAAAAGATAATCCGGGTAATCATTCGTGCGAAGGCTATAAGAAAAATAATTGGGATTGGAAATTTATGTTTCATTGCTATCTGCTGAGAAAATAATAAATTATTGAGCTCATTTTCGAATATATAAGGCAGGAAAATAAGGTCTAAATGAGATGTAGAATTTAGTTTAAGTTGCAATTTAATTACCTTCCCCATCCCCGTGCAATTTTATAAGGAAATCAGGAGAAGTAAGGAGGAAACGCAATAAGTGCCCTATACTTTTATAACATAGTTAGATTTGATTATTGCCAGGATATCGGTGATCTACTGTAGAATATAATCATATTATCAAAATTAAACAATGATAAAATTGATATTAATATAAATGATACTATACAATTACGAATGGAATCTTGATATGGTTTCTATTGCACCATTCATAGACAAATTACAGTATTGTTACATTAAAATTTCCTCATTGGATTGAATTCACTTTAAAAGAAATAAAATATTCGGACTACTGTAATAAAATTATTATTAATTTTAAAAAAAGTTTTAAAAGTTTATACAACATTCAATCAAATAATATTCTGAAATAACGGAAAATAATTACGGTTCATCCATTTTACACACCTTACAGGACATCTATAAATGAATACAGTTCACCTTTCTAGCACATTTCCGGAAATTTTTCTGACAATATCATCGAAAGTACTTAATCTTCAGTCAAAATTAAAACATAATATAAAATCACAATATTCACATTTATTTCAAAATATCACATGGAAAGATTATAATGGTCACAAACTCGTGACCATTCTCTCAGATTCCGCAGCCTCGGGTGTGTAAACTAGAATTCGTATTTCAAAAGTAGGAAAAATTTGCTTACTTGTCACTCTTGCAGGTTTCATAATCGGTTCTTGTTCGCTCACAATTGACATCACTAATTTAATTTATTTTGAGATGCCGCAAAACATTTAACACTTTATTGTGTTTTTGCTATATCATTTTAATACTTTCAATCTCTATCAATCTTCGATGAAGGCAAATATCATATCTGACTTTGATAGAGAGAAAGTCTCGTTTAGAGCCTAGCTTCATCTATTCTCCTAAGTTTCAACAACGTTTCCGAGGGATTTAGTGACAGTTAATGGCTGATAATTTGTTTTTTTTTATTTTAGTGTATAAAAAATGAATTTGAAATTAGCATGTAGGTGTGGACGAATTTCATACTCTGTGGTAGAAAAATAATAATTAGTTTCAAATAGTAATAATTTACGTGTTAAATTATCGTAATGTGTAAATATTTCTCGAGTCTGCAATCTGAAAAAACATAATCTACAACATTTAAAGTTTTTATCTAAGTAAATATAAAAGATAACATAAGATGAGGATATTTATTTTTCCTAATTACATCTAATTATTTTTATATATTTGATATATATATTATATAAATCAAGAGATAATTATATACGCAATCAACAGAAAATCGTACTCTTATGCTCTCACCATAAAACACCCTGAGATTGTAAGATGTATAATTTGTAACCAGTTATTTCATAAAATAAGCATGTATAAGGAATAAAAATCACTAGTCATTAGACAATTGGTTCATTTTAATATTGCAGTTAATTTATTCATTTTGTTGCATCTAAACCCATTTTATATAGTCATCATGTTTCATATAACTCTATATATTAACTCTATATATTCACTGAACTACAATAGAAATTCTTTATATATATATATATATAACTGTGTGTGTGTGTGTAATTCATTTCTCAAATTCATTATGTATTCTAAAACTCTTACGATACAATTATTAATGTTCAATATTACTGTATTTTGAAGACTTAATGGATTATTTCTTCTAACATTAATCATTATTATTCAGTGGATTTTTGTTTGATATCGAATAAATAATAAGCAATAAATCATTTTGTCAGTAAATAATCATTTAAGAACAATGCATTTTATTTGTCATTAGCTTAATAAAGAATTTGAATGTCTTCCTGCGAATATTGAGATTTTGTTTAATGAAATACGCATCAGTTAAGTATTTTCCTAAGAAATGCTGTCTTATTTTATTATATTGTTGGTGAAAAGGGTAATGCCCATATATCACTGAAAAGATTTTTATCACCATTGGCTGTCATTGTTAAATACACTCTATCCTAATGGTACTTCGCCGAAATCCACTGTGTGGCAATTTCCAACCCAGAACTAACATTGAAACTTATTTCTACCAATACTGAACTATTCGTATGATGACATTTATTTCATTTTATGTGTCGTTTTATATATAACACATAACACTCAATAGATTTTGAACATAGCTAATGTACTTTTCAAGTTATACCAATCAATCGTAACGGTTTCATTTCTATCCTATATTTTAAACTTACGAAATACTAGTGGAAAGTGAAGAAAAAAAATTTCAATTCGCCTTTTCCAGAAGTGTATCTATTTGTAATGAAAAGTCATTGAAGTATAAAGTGAGTGATAGGATTTTATGTGGTTTAAATAATTTGTGGCGATTTTTTAGTGTAATGGGCTTAATAGATATTTTTAAGTATATTTTGCAAGAAATGCATACAAGTTTTTAAAATTAATACCGAATAACTTTTTAAAAAAAAATTCTAAGTGTTTATGAGTCAATTTTTGGCACTTTTTTAATAATAAAAATTATCACTTTTCCCTAAGAAATGTAAAGAAATGCGAAATATGAAATTTATTTCCAAAATTAATTATATATATATATATATATATATATATATATATATATATTGATTTCAGTTAATAAGTATTTTGTCGAATAACTACTTAGATAAAATTATCCAGATATGTATACCCATATACTTTATCAGTCTTTAGTATAAGGATTATTGTGAACACCTACTTCTAAAAATCTTTACCAATGAAGAAAAATAATGACAATGGAATTATGTACATTAAATTGGTTTCTAAAATTATTTGTACCATAAATGTCATTATTTTTGTAACTATTTGGCATGATATGTTAAAATTAAACAGCAGATCAAGTTCAGTTATTGGAATAAGTAAGTGTATCTTTATTGCATAGATATTGCTAAAAACTATGAAGAAATATTTTAAACAAGAAAGTTATTATTGAAGAACATACACGATTCATAGATTATTGATGTCATTCGAACACAACATCTCTGCGCACGTGGTAATTTCTTGTCTTATCTCAAGTTCTGTACTCAGGAGTATAGGACTATGGAGATTGACCATTTAAGCATATTGGAAATTCAGCCAAGAAGTGCGAATCGTGATTACATTTGGCGGGATTTCAATTTTTTTCTTAAAATGGCTACGTACACAAACCTAAAAGAGAGACTTCAGACTTTTTTCTTTAGATCACACGTTACTCAACTTAATAATTCCTTCAATCATTCCTGAACGGAACTCTTCACTGCATCAGTCATGTGCAATTAAGGTAGGTGCAAATTTCTAGTTATGAAATGTTGTTAATAATTAGAGATTTACTAATAATATAAAATACGAAATCTTTATATCACGAGTTTAATTCAAATAAATAATATATGGATACAACTTGATTCTTTCTTTAAACATTTTTAAGACGTTTTGACCAATCCCTCTTATAATCTCTATGCGATCAGAATTAATAACTAACAGATGGAAGTTTAATTAATAGGGAGTTGGATTGGTTATAAATGATATGAGAAAGAAAATGTGCATAGAATGAAGGATTTTGAATTTTATTCACAATATTTGATGTGTTAAAATGCATCGTTCATCATTCAAGTGGTCAGTAGCGCGAACTCGTTGAAGGCGTTGTTTCCGTCTAGTTGAAGGTTCGTGCGCAGGATACATGAAAACTTGTCATGCATGTTAAATCTGTTGAGGTCCCAAGTCTTCAAGTGATCGTGGTATGGAAGTTTGGAGAGGAAGGGGCCAGTCCTGGTATTATCTCATTCCTTGATCCCAAAATTACGAGGCTCATCATCAATAGTCATCGTGTTGCTTCCTAGTTCGGTGTTGATAAAAAATCACTCACGCACTCTTTGACAGAGAAATATCACACATGTATTGAATATGAACTTATAAAGGAATATCTAGAGAAATTGAGATGCTCTTCCCTACCTTTTCTGGAAAGTAATAGATGTTCAACTATTTTTATAGTGGTGAGCAACTATAAATGGGAGACTGTATGGAGAAATCCCAAATATGTTCCAGCCAAATAGAGAGGGAGTGTGTGTGTGACCGGAATATGCTGATCAATACTTCCGAAATATTTCATTGTTTATCAGATAATTGACTTCTTCCTGAACAAGACGTGGCATGGCATTACTGTTCCTTAGAAGTAATTTGTCCTTATTTATGTAACGTAAGGAATCACAATTGGTTCTGTGATCCCGTTCTTATATCACTGTGCCGTACAGTTGCATTCCTAATGATACATATGTCATAGTGGCTATTCATAAGCATATTAGCCAATAATTCATTTTCATTTCCCTAATAGAACTTTTCCCATCATAATTATGATTATTACAAGTGTTACGGCCTCTCACATTATAGGCTAAATATGGAGAGGTTCTACAGTAAACTGAGATTCGTCAATGAAGAGTATGTTTCAATGCCGGTCTACTTGGATAATTAAGACGCACGTATAAGCACGCTTTCTGAGCCGCTGTGTAACACTTCCCTTCGAACGGAACAAGAGACATAAGTTAGGAAGTAAACAATGCAAAAAGATGTCGTCAATTTCAAACATATTGATTTAAAAATTTTATACTAGTAATTTTATGAGATTTTACAGAAATGAAGTAGCAATTATATTGTGAATTTTTTGATAAAATTATAAACACATCCTTTCACTTGTATTTTTGTACAATTAATACTTTGTCGTTATTTTAAAGAATCTGGATAATATGGCTTCATAGAAATATTTTAATAATGGATGTTTTTCTTTTTAAAAAAAATAATAAGTTTTTAAGTAAAAGTAATATTTAAAAATAAAGATTGTAGTTTAAGTATTATTTTTTTAATTTTAAATAAGTTAATTATAATCTTTTCAAGACAAGACTTTTTTTTTAGTTTTAAAAGACACAAATTAGATAGAACTATTGTGACTTATAATCAAGTACAAGATCTTCCATTATTCAATAATATGCTTCTTTTGTTCTACTTTAGATTTAGAGTAAAACAGTAAAATATAAATGATGAAACTCGAAATTTTAAAATTCATTTTTATTCCACCATCATCAAATAGAAACATTATACCTTAATCGCTGAGTTTCAAAAACCATACAGAAATTTACATGAATGTAGTAATATGGCTTTGATTATAAAAGAGAAACTTTTTATTACCATTTTAGTGTATTAGTAATAAAATACACTGTATCAAGGATAATTATTTGTTTGCAAAATGTTATCTTCTTATTAGAATACAAAAATCAATTCACTTGTTTTATTTATGCTTCGTAAAGCAACCAAAGAAATTGATCTGTTTCCAAAATATACGAAACTTCTAAAATAGTTTCAAAACCTGCGTTGCCCAGCTTATGTTTTGAAATGTTTCAAAATAGATTCATCGTCAAGATTTGTCTCAATCGTATCTATTTTCGTGTATATCTTATATAGAAAAGACATTTCCTAGGGTTAAAGAATTTTAATATAGTATTGTTGCACAGGAATGGGATGAAACTGTCACCCGGCATGTTTTGGAAGTTACTTGATTTATTTATTTTTTGCAAATAGTTCTAGATCCCTATTCTTATAGCAATATAAACAATTTGTTTAAGGTATTAAATAAGAAAAATATAAAGAAATACATAGATTTGAACTTATTATTCTTACTGCACTTAACAGTTTATATGGCTATAAAAAGAAAGTGTTTTACTGAGCAATTTGTTTCCACAAAATATTAAAATAAACATATAAGAACAAAAAAAACTTTATAATAAAAATATTAGTTATAAAATTTGAAAATATATGTTTCTAAATTCAAGATATTTTACGAAACTATTTTTATTAAAAGAATATTATTAATAATTAGGAAATGAATGATCCTACAATGTGTACCCTCAATTTGAAATTCGTGGCTAGTACATGACTTAAGAGTTACGAGCCATGATGCTCAAAGAGAACCTTTTTTAACAAAAGTGACTGCATTGCATTCATGATCAAAATCTTTAAAATAGAATGATCACTTATTTGTCTCACCCGATTGAGAACTCCTTTTGTAGTATCGCGTTAAATTAAGTATCTCGATTTCGAATTCCACCATCTGTGAATTGAGGAGTATTATTTGGTTTTTCTGGTGAAGTAAAACACAACTCTCTAGAGTTCCACTGTTACAGTTTTAATGAAATAAAAAATTTTAACTGGTTAATTATACTAACGAGTACAAATAGTTTCGTGCAAATATTCAGAAAAAAAATCATAGCCACCTCGAAAACCCATAGTGTCTGTTTTTTAGAATCATAAAGATAACCTCCTCATTGATTTTTCGTCCCGCAGAGAAGCAATTAATGATGAGTGTCACTGAAATCCCAAAACAAAATATGGAGAACGATACAAAACAAAAGCAAGGGAATGTTTACGAAGAAATGGTGTTTTTTTAATGACAATGTATGTCCAATCACACACAATGCATAAAGATACTCTTGGATAAGGTCTATTAGGACTACATTTACTACCCCTTTCATAGCCCAAACTGGCACCTTCATATTTTTATCTTTTCTTTTTCTTTAATTCTCTTATGGGTAGAAAAGGTTTTCCCTCCATCGATGAGATCATAAGTGCTGTCAAACAATGGGCTAAGAAAGTAGGGAGACAATTTTGAAGTAGATAGAAGAAACATCATTCCTACGCTCAAAAACAGCATTAAGATTGACTGATTGGTTTCAAAAACGTCGCAATATTAGCAGCCCAAGGGCTATTGCTGAAGGACCTCATAATTTTGAATTTTGGTCAAGTGACGTTTTCGACAACTGACCTGGCACCACCATCTCCAAATTTTCACACCCTGCCTATGGGAGGTCTTTGAACCTCGACAGCCTCAGCAACACGAAGGGTCGTTAATGACATCAAGGCTCAAGCACAGCATTGAAAAGGAAGGTAACTAAGTAGGTAAATAGTGTTTGAAGTACTAATATGAATTTATAATTTTTTCAAAAATATGTTGCCTTTTCGATTTTTAAGAAACTGAGTACCCTTACATTGTGAATAATCTTCGTTGATACAAATTTTAATGAATTTGAAATGCCATTTATCCCATTGAAATACTAGTAAATAGGTTTATTATCTGAATTTAAAAAAAAAATCGCTATTACATATGCGAAATTAGTATCGTATTTATCATTAATTTTTCCTTCTCTGATCTCTCTTTCTATCTGAATTTAATAAAATACAAATTGAAGAACTTACTGGAGGTACGAGAATGTTCCTAAACATTTTTTCTGGAGATTTCTTTTTATCTCATTCGGCATTAAAATTACACACGTGTTATATTAACAAATTCAAGCGCTTTAAAAATATACATAAATTTCGTATAAGATTAAAATAATTTATTTTCATGAATTTGTAGTATTTATTGCTCATAAAAAGTTCTAAAATGTGTTGCTTTCAAATCTCCCTATTGAAAATTCCTCCCTAAAGGCATAAATAGCTCATTCATAAAAACAGAAATTCAGATAAAACAGGTAGAATTATAATGTCAATAAATTAAAGAAACTACTCTACGAGAAATAATTTTTGCAAATTTGTTTGTATTTATAAATAAAAAAAACCTATCTTAATAAATGTAGGATCACGTGACGTAAATATTTCTTTCATGTTACATTTTTATAATATAGTGTTCTTGAAATTTTTCAATAAAAAGTTTTTTTAAGAAATTTATTATTTCACTAAAAAATTAAACAAACATTTAAAAAGCGAACGTTTAAAAGTCTTATTTTGTTACTGATTCAAGCGTTAATTGACGATATGGTGTCTCCTAAGGAATATTCGCATCATACATCATTAGAAATTCTGAAAATAAGTTTTGTCATTTTTTTTTCACAAGGAAAATTTATTACCCAAAAAATAAACCCTGTCATCATCAACTATATATCTTGCACTATTTTTTAATATAGTCGCAATCGCCATTGAGGCATTTGTAGCGTGCAATCAATTTGAAGAAAACACTGAGCTTTGTGATGCAAGGAAATGTCGCACAGCCTGTTTCACCTCAGCATTGTTTTGGAATAACCTCAGCACGACGAAACTGCAGTGTGGACACCACGTCTTATTGTGTTATGCCACTATCCACTAAAAACATATCCAGTACTCTAGCAGGTAGTTTTCATTCACGGATGTGGAGAGACACCCTCTTCGATCTTCATCCTCCACACTCTGCCTTCCTTTACTGATCATGCAACAACAGCGTCCAACCTTTTGAGGAGACATGACCTGTTCACCATACAAGGTCTTTAGTCTTTCATGAATGACAAGTCCTACGTCTTCATTAATACCTGATAACAGCAAACACTTCCATTGCCGTCCACGTTGTCGGTCAAGTCTCGGACATGCTGATTTGATGCTACACAATTTTCTTAATCGCTCTGAGTCTGCGTCAATCCTTTTCCACTGACCCCTGTTCCGTCTTGGAAACGGCAATGACTGTAGAATCTAATGTCTGTCATTTGTTTCAATGTGCTCTTTCAAAAAAAAATCCGTTTGGAGTATCCCTCGAATTTATAATGCATTTTCATAATAGTTATTCTTCTAGAAAATATTTCATCCAATCGAAAGGACAATTATATATAAAGTGCAGGAAAATCAATGTTTATGAGTCTAAGATAACAAAATCCCAACAAATTAGTATGAAGAAATTTGCATGAAATATTTTAGTATGCAGTGATTAACATAACATATTTAGAAAGACGCAACAGTATGTAATAGATTATATTTAAAGCACAGAGTGTATATCTGCCATTCCTTACTTATTTTATACTACCATTTTAACAAAATGAGTGTCCGGTTTGAAATTTATATCTCATTCAACTAATTAATGGTCTTATTTAACACCAAGTTTAAACATTTCTTTTTTTTTTAAATTAAAAGAAATGAGGTAGTACTTTATCATTAAGAGATCTTTATATTTGTATATCCGATTTAACGAACTGATCCGAAGAAACAAAAATAGTTATGTTTGTGGAATTAAAGATCCATATCTGTATTTATATTTATACATCGTAAATCTTTTACCACCAATTAGGCATATATTACATAACATTTACCATTCTGAAGACTTTCAAAAATTGCAAAATATTTATAAAAGTAACATTCGATATACTACAACAGATTATCATTTAGAATTAAATTTAATAAAATTTAAGCATTTAAAACTTTTTAATGCAAAATTCCCAAAATCTTTATACAAATATTGCATAATAATAATCAAAATTTGTTGCTATACATTAGAAACAAAATTATGTTATCTATAGACTTTATAATATATATTTAATATTGCTCTCCACAGAATATTCCTATACTTTTAAATATGCGGCAATGATGATATAAATTTATTATAGTGTATTATTATAACAATGATTAAATGTGAATATTATGCAGCAAAAAAGTTATGTTCAAAAAGTTATTCGGACTTTAATGTTGTAAAATCCAATTGCATTTGTATCAAATCCGATAAAAACAGACATGAAAATTTAAGGTAGTAATCAAGAATAGCTGTAAGATATAAACACTTAATGATCTTTCAAGATTTAATTAAGGACATTACTAAATTTCAGACCTTTCATTTAAATTTATACATTGGCAGCACTTTCCTAATATTTGAACAAATAAAGTTTTCGTAATGCTCTGGTGTCATTTACAATAATATAATTAATTAGAACAATAGCTGTAAATCGTTTCCTCAAGCAAACCTTTATAGTCAGATTGAAGATATATCATTCTAATCCCATTGAAATTTAACGAGAACCTTGCGTAAAGTTTTATCAGAAAGAAAAATATTTGTCTTGGAAGAATGCGATATTTAAGCACTTCTGTCAGGTAATTAAGAACTGTATAAAGAATTAATGGTGCAAACATTTACTTTATTAGTTTCTTACAATTCAAGAAAAGGAAAAAGTAGTATAAGTTTGTACTTTGACCCACCTGCCACTAATGGATTAAGTTATTAAGTGGTTCGAATTGTGCTCTGAATGAATAATTTATAAATAACGGCTGAATGAAGGAGAGGAGCAAATTAAGAGACAAAAGCGTATATTGCAATAAGTTAAGAAATTAGCTCTTCATTTGTTTAATATGTTCAGGTTATTAAACATAGAGTGTGATATCTAATTCAATGGTTATCACTTAATTAAATGCTTTGTGTAATGTAGAACTATTTCAAAGAAACTTCTAAAAATTGTTGATAATATAAATAAGTGATATAATTTATTCCTGTACAAAAATGCTTTAACAATTAAAATCGGTAAAGAAATAGATTGATGTAATTTTGCTAAGTTATTTGAAAAATTAAGTTAAATACTAATTATAGTGAATTATTTGATTTGTTGCTTAAAATATTGAAAATGAATAATCACTGTATAACATTTTTTGTAATTTTGAACTTTAACCTATGCCAAAATAGTTTTACTTATTTTCTAATAAATTTGAACTTTAATAAGTAATATGACATTTTGGAAACATTAGCAATTTAAATTATACTTTAAGCACTACTATTAATAAAAGCATGCAATAAGACAACAGTAAATGTTTAGGAAACAACGATTGTATCTGTATTATTTAATTCTAATTCTAAAAATTGAGGTATTTTTTAATTTATGCTGAATTCAGTTTAAACAGTGACATTTTCTAAAAATATTCTTGTAAGCAAAAACGTAATCCTTGATTTGTTAGCAAAAAATATTATTAAACTTTTATCTCAAAAGAGTCGAACTGACCAATTTTTAACTATTTCTATTGAAAATAAATATTTTTCAAATTTTTTAAACTCTTATAAAATACTCAAAATTTTAATATTGTTCTGTTATTTCAAATGATAGATATTTCTTGGATTATTGGAAACAAAAGCTGGTACAAAATTGAAAAACATCATCTTCGTTGAATTTTAATATCTATTTTTGTAGATAAGTACAAAAAATATAAGAATTCTTAAAGTATAATCTTTGAATTTTTTTTAAAAAAAACAATTTGTCATATCCCACCTATTTCTTACAATATATACGCGAGAAAGTATTTTTTAAGAAAATTCAAAAATCTTTCTGGAACTGAAAAATAAAGTTTTAGGGATTAATGAACACTTATATCTGTAAAAATAAACGTTTGAAAAAAATACTTTTAACGTTTGCACTAATGTGTTTGTAAATATCTAATTTTTAATATTTTTTTTTTTATTTCCTAACTTATAAAGTACTCCAGAACACTCTTTCAACTAAATACGATTGAATATAAATTTTCTTTTCTAAATATATTTTAGCATAATCTTCATAACATGCTTAAGATAGTAGTTAATTTGATTTAAACTTATTATTTTTATCAAAATTGTGAATATGTAATTCATTTATACAAAATAATAATAACACAAATTAAAATTAAAAATGGGCAAACTTTATACATAACATATTCTAATTTTTAACGAGTTTATGTCACTCCAATTTAGTAACTTAATTTTAGTTTTGTGTTGTTTCTGACTTTTTATTTTATTTGAAAAATATATTCTCCTGTAATCAGTGAAATTAGCTAAGAGTTTTGACTTTGAATTGGTTAGAAGGCAATTAAAATACTGAAATGCTTCTGTCCTTTTTAATGTTAAAATGTTAAGTTTTGAAATAACACTCGATGCTCCAGTCAATACCTGATTCCTAGAAGCAGTATTTTCTTTGGAGCCTTTGTTCAAAATTATTAGAAATTTTGAGTCGAATCATTAACACAGCTAGCTGCTCAACAGTCCAGTAGATGTTTCCTTACAATAAGTCGAAGAGATTTAAGCCAGATGATTTTCATTGTTTAGAGTTTTTACCCAATCTTTATGAGATTTATTTTCAGGTCATTAAATTTTGAAGGTAATTTAGCTTTACAGTATAAGAGACGAAACATTGGACACATTTTAAACCGGAAAAAAAGGATTAATTTGGATAGAAATAAGTAGTTCTATAAAATATGTTGTTCTTTTTGAAGGATAGGGAAGTCATAAAATGCAATTAATGTTCGAGATTTTTTTGAATCGGAGAAAGTGCTCCAAGTTTGAGTCCTGTTCTTTCACAATACGAGAGGACAGTATTAATGTTGTAGTTTCTGATCTGTAGATATACTTTAGATCAGAACGTAGCGTTATGTTACTGTTTCGTAAATTGATATTTCCATGGCTTTAATGTCGGCTTTAATTTTGCATATGACATTAGAATAGTATATAGTTAATTTTTATTGCCTCTTTATTCACGCTAACTTGCTTCTTTCCTCATAAAAGTAAGCCGTTTAACCACCAATCTCTTACTGACTGTCTAAATGTTTTTCTCTATCTCTTACTCATATCTTTAATGCCTTTTTCTATTTTAATTTCAATCTCACATTCGTTTACTTTTTTTTAATCCTAATAATGCTGTAGAATGATAGTCAAGAAACATGGTGTGCATTTGATATCAAAATTTCAAATTTTTGTGACTATTTCACAGCTCATTTACCTCCATTGAGAAAAATTCCCCGTCATGCATCACATAGTCTTGATAGCATTCATTTCAAATATTGAGTTCGCCACTGTCTTCTACAAGGATAATTTAGCTTGCTGACTGCTTCACGGCACTTTGACATCGGTCGATAACGCATCCAATTCCAATGTTTGATGTATGTCCTCTCTTCGACCACCTTCCATCATATGGTACTCTTATATCGACAATATTATTATCATTCCTTGAACTATATACCTACTTATCAATTTCATGAAATTCCGATAACATTTGATATGCTGTAAGGAAATTTTTCCTTGTCGAAAATAAAAGTTTTAGTTGACCTATGCATTTTCATATGTAAACAGAATTTCACCAATGTTGAGTAGTTGATTCACAACTTAACATTTCTTGCGCTGATCCCATGTTTATGATCTCATGTTGTATATTAATAATGCATCAGAAAGTTGAAGTTCAATAACTTCACTTGCAACTTGATATAATTCGATATTAAAGAACCATTTTGAACAGTATGTTTCCTTTTTTGTTTGTTCACAGTTTACACAAAACACATTAAATTTAATTGCAAATCCATTCTTTTTACCAAAACAATGCTCTAAAGATGCGTTATAACAAGATTTGTATAGGGAAGCTGTAAATTCACAACTCAGATTTTCAATATATTCAATAATATAATTTGGAACATACACATCAAGAAAGTTTTGAATTTTATCCGCATTACTTATGTTCAAAACATTTTATTCAGAGCCTCATACTAACATTTGTAGAAGACTAATTTTCAAACTTTTTTTATTTTTTCTAATTTCTATCTCTTAGGAATATTATATCTCTTGGAAAAACGTAAACGTTTTGGGCGTAAACTTTTCACAACAGAGAAGGGTGAATAAAAAAAAATTATAAAGTTTCAAAATTTTGCATACTTTGAGTAAAAATAAATATTGGGTTTAGAAAAGATTTTATCAATATGATTTAAGTAATAATAAAAAATCAAAAAGAACACAAAATATAAACAAACTAAAACAATTTTAGCGTTGAAAAGGGAAGTTAATAAGCATTTCACCTAGGAAATTGATTTATTTAAAAATATTTTTAATTAATTAATTCTTAGACTGGAAAACAGTTTCAACACAAAAATGAAACTAATAGTGCTCCCACTGCTGTCAATATTGGAGACTGACAACACTCTGAAAACTTAAAATATCTTTAAAATTAATTAAATATCAGATCTGAAATTTAGAACCACGCTGCACAATAAGTTTGTTCCCAGAAAAATGTGAAAAGGATATTAATATTACTATCATTTTATAATAATCTGTATAATATTAAAGCGATTTTTATCAAATATGTTTTCATGAAAGAAAACATGCGTAATTATATCAAAATGTAATTGTCTTAATTATGCTTTGAAATATGCAGCTGTTGTTTGTGGAATTTATGTTAGTTTTCAATAAGTAATGTGTATTGAATTAAAGCATTGATTTACTTTTTCTAATCACGATCACTATTTAAATAATTGCTAGTTTGATACATACCTATTTAGTTTAAGTATTTCTGAATTTTAAATAGAATACTTATATTGTAATTCATAAATTTTATCAATAACCTCTTAATAAAGTAAAGATGTTAAATGAACTGCATTAACTTTTATTTTTAATCAAAATATATTGTAATAAGGTTGTTCTTCTATATTTAGATAATTGGACAAACAAACCCAGTTTTGATAATGCTGTTATTTAAAGTATTTATGGGGATAACATATATATATATATTTAAAATTATTTGACTTGTTTTATATTTTGTGCAACACGACATTTCATGAATTACAGAGTTAAAGTATATTTTATTAAGGAATAACACATTGATATTTCTATATTTTCATAATGATTAAAATTTAGTCTGAAAAAAATGTGTCACGCTGAAATAAGAGATGAATTACAAAATATACTTTACGATAATGGAAGTATTTTGATCTATTTGAAAGAAAAAAAATCGAAGTATCTCAAACTTCTTTGCAGGGTTCAAAACAGAGTTACATATTAAAAATTTAAAAATGCTTTTCCCTCGAACTACTTTTTAAAGCATCGAACCCTAAACGTAAGTATATACTTTAAAAAAGATTATTCCTATTTTATTTAAAAATTTTATTTAATATTACGTGTATATTATGTAATTAATTCTTGAAATACTTTCCGTGATACCTAATTTTGAAAATTAGCAGCATTTTGATTCGTAAAAGAAATTTTAAAAATATCGTTTTTGTACCAGGGTAGCACTTTTCATAAATAATTGTTTCTGGATCAATCCATCCAAAAGAAACACCACAAAACTTTTGATTTTCTGTTCAAAAATGTAATGAAAAAATATGAGTAGATTTATAAGTATTACTCTTTCTTTCAAAATTAAAAAAAACGGCTGTACAAAATTTTCTTCTTTCCTATAAAATAAAGATGTCACCACATATAATCCCCGTTGCATTAGAACACAATAGTAACAAAAAAAATTAAATTTCAAATCAATAAACATTTTTACTATATATCCTGGACTCCTAAGATTATAATTTTACAGCTTTTAACTTTTACTTCATAAGTATAATGAAATGTCTGATTTTTAATATTTAATCAAATTTTTCTCTTAATCATATATAAGTCAAGATTTAGAGTATCTGATCTTAATGATTTCAAATTTAACTGTTCAACAAATATAAAAATGTTGAATTCTAAAAGGTTTTTTTCAACGAATAGGTTAATAGATGGCACCGAAAGATATAAAATAATTTTAGACAACTATAAAAATTCTTGCTAAAGAGAAGCTGTTTAAAATCTTGGGATTATGTTCATCATATCACGTTATTATCCAAAGCGTTTCATGAGGGAATTGTGAAAAAAAAATTAATATTAGAAAGAAAAAAATTAAACCTTATAACTATTTAGTTTTAAATTAATGTTCAAAAAATTCAAAGAAGATTTTGCTTGCAGACAAATTTCTTTAAACTTATCTAAATTAATAAAATTATCCAACATTTGAAAAATAAATAATTCCCTCTTAATGGTACTTTTACAGCTCAAAAGAGAAGTATCTATCATAATATACATATATATAAATAAAAGAGAGAGAGAAATTATATCTTCTGTTAAAAAAACGTTATCGAATTATTTCACGTTATTTATATTGAGATTTGTAATCAACAAATTTAAATACTCTAGATAAAAGCAAAATTAAAATTTAACATATTAATTGTTAATAATATCATAGAAAATAGCAAAATACATCATCATTATATCTGTATTCAACATAAACATATTACAATTATTGAAATAAAAAATTTTGTTCGTAAAAGTACAATAAATATAAGCTAAAATTGCTGACCGACCAACTTGTGGATGTAAAAAATGCTATGGTCACCTTTAACCTGTTTATAAATATTATTATTTAAATATACGTACATAATTTTATTTCAAAACTAACATAACTGTTGAATTAATTTTTTCATATGCAAGGATCTTATTTTTATTTTATGTGAAAATCTAAATTTCTGATAAATCTCTTTTAAAATTTTAATAACATCCTCTATATCAATTGAATTAAAATGATCTTCTATTTCTTAGCTATAAATAGCATAAATATGCTTAATATTAATATGTATTTGAAGCATTAGTCATTGCCCTAAATTTATTAGGATTTTTTCAAATTTTGTTGATAGATAATATTATGTTATTTAATATTTAATATTATTTATACTTAATTTTTTTTTTTTTTTTGAAAAAGTGCAATAATTTTGTTAGAAATTTCTTTCTGAACATTGATCAATACTCTAAAATATTTATTACTCCATAGACCATAATTAGATAAGCTATTGTAGAATTTGTTTCATATACTAGCATAACTATTAGAGTTTTTGGTGAAAAATAAAGATCTAAATATTAATAATAGCTGTTTTTAAAGCTTTTCAAAATGTCCTCATTTATATCAGTAAATACTTATTTAATCAGAGATTTCTGAATATCATAATTAGTACGTACTTTAAGCGCTTCAAATCGATGGACATAGTGATATATATATATATACATGATGAGAAATTAATCGATTCAAAATTTATCCATTACTAATTTTGTAGTTTACTTGTTTACTTTAAAATAAATCATTTCTATGAATCCTAATTTTTCTTAGAACTTTAATGATTTTACTTTTCTCTTAACTATGCAACTCAGTATTTTAAAAAAAACATATGGGTAATTCTGAATAATAGAGAGTAAAGCTTAAAACCCATTTAGCATTCTATCAAAATATTATTCTTAAAAAGGAGATTCGCTCTTCCTCTGAATTCATTAATTTTTCGAAGTCATTTTTTATTCTACCAAAGGGAATTCGCTTACTTAAATTCAGTATAAAATTATTTTAAAAGGAATCTAAATTGAAAGCAGGTACTATTTTTGGGATAACTTTTAGAAAATGGAAATTATTTAAAAAAATTTTATTTCTTTAAATAAATAAATAAGGAGAATATTTCATTACTTAAAATTTAAAATTGTTAGCTCATCTTTTTAATAATTCATTTAAATCCAATATTAAAATACCAAAGAGTATAACAATTCTTAAAAGTATATCTGTAGCCACATAGGATAATTTAAAGCGGAAATGAATAGATTGTTTTATCTGAATACAAGGAGTATTAAGTTAAATTCATCTCCTGAAAAGGATGTAATGTAAAATTTAATACGAGTTGCCCTACTATATATATATATATATATATATATATATATATATATATATATATATAAGTTTTAGAAGAGAATGAAATTGTTTCATATTAGCCAAAAGGAAATGTTTCTCTGACGAATATTTCCCCCTTAACTGATGCATGTTTTTAATACAAATCACTTCCTTGTTTATTGTAACCTTTTACTTAACCGTTTGACAGAATCACAAACAAAAATTCTCGCGAAATAGAGAAGGATACACTGAAAACTATTTCGTATTTCTTTAATCTTTCATTAATACGGACTAACATTTAAACTTCATTTTCTCTACTCTACTACTTAATTGTTTTACATTCATAAGCTGGGCTCGGTTTTATATAAATAATTTTAAATTAAATAAAGATTTAAAAAAGAAAAAGTGACTTTTTTTTCAAATTTAATTTGTTTATTACAAAATAAGAAGCATTCAATTATCGAAGAAATTGTGATAAGGATAATGTAACTGGGTTTATTTATAGTCTAAGAAAGGCCATGCCAAATATACGAGTAATAAAACGGAGAATTAGATATAAAAAAGGGACGAGTGAAGAAAGATAAGCTACTACATGACAGAAGGTTTCTTTATAAAAGACCTCGCAAAACACTAAATGAATAATTAGTAATGCAATGTATTAAACTAAATCAAATTTCCTAAAAAATAATTAAATTAAATTTATTCATAAAAATAATTTTTAAAATTTTAAATTCGAAGCAGCTTGGAAAGAATTTAAATAGTAGCAAGATGTGCTTAAATGATAACACAAATTTGTAAAATAACTTTAAAAAATAAGTAATTCAAGTAGAACATGACAAAATACTTTATAAAGATTACTTATTTTCCGAAGATTATCTGTTGCAAGACTACAGTATATAATACTGAATGTTTTTTTTTTCCCGGGAAATTCCAAAACACAAGATTTGGTTTGGTTTCATTAATGTCGTACTAGAAACAACATGAGGGCTATTGGCGACGGACCTCGTATTTTTGAGTCTCGGTCAAATGAGGAGAACGACACCTGAGCTTGCACCTCTCTCTCCTAAATTCCACACCACGTCAACCGAAGGACATTGGAACCCGACCGATTTAACATTCATCATCCCTAGCTGCACAGTGGGTATTTAATGGCATCAAAGCTCGAACCTACGAATCGACGAAAAACGCCGGCTGCGAGTCTGGTACTATGACCGCAAGGCTACCGTGGTCACTCCGAAACAAAAGAACTCATTTTAATTTATAATATGTACTAAACATTAGAGGCTTTCCTTCATTATTTAACTCTACACACATCGTAAATTTAAATTAAATATTCGATAAAGTCTCAATTCAAATTGAAGAGACATCAGAAAAAAAACCCAAAGACAACACAGTTTACTTACGATCATCGCACAACGTGTAAGGTTTCACTCTCGAATTCCTCTTAACTGATTTTAATTAGAGCATAGAATTAAACAGAGTTTATCTTACCTACTCCCTCGAACCAATTAAGACACTTCTTTAATACAGCAAATACGATTACTATTAATGTTACGAAGAGTCCTTTCCAACTAATTTTACTACAAAATATTTAATTTTAATATGATTCCCTTTAATTTAATTACAAAAAAGGATGAGATTCTGGTTATCATACGTCTCCTATATTTTTTCCAATTCTATTTCACTTATATGTCATTATCTCTCATTTACTTCACTACACTTCTTATCTTTATCAAATTTGCTTGTTGACGTTTCATTTGTTAAAAAGGAGTTCGAACTTAATGCAATTAAATTTTTTTAAAAAAATTCCTCAAGGATAGTGAACAAAAAATATCGAATAGGTCAACGTTATAAGCAGAGTTTCTCCTTCTGCTGGAGCTATACATTTACAAAATTAATTCTGTAGCAGCAGCACAAGGTCTATCATCTGTCAATAGAATGAGGTAGACAAGAAAAACAAGGGATGGAAAGCTAAGACGAATCACCAGGAAAAAAAAGAACTGATTGCTTTACCAGTGAGTCCATTTAAAGTAGAATATATAAAAGAAATCTCCGAAATTAATTAATAATATTAAATTTAGTAGCATTTTTTCAGACCTTTTTCATTCAATTATATGCATACATATATATATATATATATATATATAACTATATATATATATATTAGTTTTACGGGAAAGTTCTGTCCGTTTCTGTAGATGACGATATTCAGCTCATTGTGTACTTCAATATCGTCTTAAAGACATTTTAAGGTTAGAGTGATTTGTTTACTCATAAGTAATTAAATCCTTTTTTTTCCAAATTTAGATGAAACGATCAGTCGAATACCGGAAGAGGTACACATCCAATATTATATGCTTTTTTGAGATTCACAAGGGTAGTAACGCAACTGATCCTACCAAAAACAATTGTGATGAATATTCAAACGCATTAGACGTTCATAAATATCAAAGGTTTTCTAAGTTCAAATATGATAATTTAATCTTTCCAACTCATACCGATCAAAAGACCAAAAACTTTAGTCAATGATATGTTAAGAGTGGAAGTGGAAGCAAATACGTATCACACAATCGAGGAGCAGTCAAATACTCTTACCCAACTTTGGTTGATTATTCAAGAACAATTGCAGCAAATTGGTAAAGTAAGCAGAGCTGGTGTACAAATAGGGCGCTTTTCTGTGTATGTTGGAGCATTCACCGGTTCGTTCATTTTGAAGGGCTGAAACTTGGACAAATTGGGAATGCAATCATTTACTGTGAATAATTGGATAGAATAAATCAATCTTCAATTGAAAATGCCCAGCGATTAGGAACAGAAATTGTGTTATTCAACAAAAGGATAATGCAAAACCGCATTCCGCATAATGAACCATGGAAAACAATTAATGAATTGGAACGGGAGGTATTGACTCACCCACCATACTCGTCCGATATTGCACCATCAAACTTAAGTTTATTCCGATCACTACAACATTTTTTTTCTTTACAAAAGAATTGAAAATTCAGATGATGTCCAAAAGACCATCTCCAGATATTTTACTTAAAAACCAATTGAATTTTGTGGATCCGGCATTTAAAATTTGCGCACTAGATGGGATAAAGTTGTTGATAACGAGGGTGATTACATCATTGATTAAAAGTAAGAACTTGGTTAAAATTTATATGTTTAATTTTAATCTAGAAATATGGAGTCTATATCAGTCGTCACAAGAAAAGGAAATACAAGTGGAATTACAAATGGCTGAACAAAACTTCGTAAAACATTGAAACATAAAACACAATGTTTTAATAAATACATATCTTCATCATTAGTACAACATAGCTACTTAGTACGTTGATCTCCTAGTGCCAATGTGACCATGGTAACCTTGTAGGCATGGTCGCAGACTCGTGGCCGCTATTTTTTCGTTCAGCCGTAGGTTCGAGCCTTGATGCGACGAAAGATCCACTGTGTAGCTGGGGCTGATGCACGTTAAATCTGTCGTGGCACATAGTCCTCCCGTTGGTGTTGCGTGAAAGTTAAGAGAGGGGTATGCCAGCTCAGGTGTCGTTTTAGCCACTTGGCCAAGATTCAAAATCACGAGGTCCGACGCCAAAAGTCCTCGTGTTGCTATCTGTGCAATGTAAAAAAACCAATGCAATGCAATTCGAGGGCCATAATTTTTTATTAATACGATTGAGAAATGAGCAGTGATTTGACTCTTCGATTAATCGTTTTTCAAGATGAAGAGAGTCTCATTTCTTGTGCTTCTGAGGCTGAAAAATTTAGAATAATATGTATTAGTAATTTCTTTAAAAAAATTTTAATAATTTTTAATATTTTAAATTTTAGCTTGTGAATTGTAAATATGACGTTTTCCAGAGCCTTTAATAGTTTCTATTATGTTCATTTACCAAATTAAATTATATTAAGGACTCGACTTATGATCTTTACACTTTACCGTCAAGAAGATACTTACGAAATATACATTATATTCATTTTTTAGTTCTTCCTCACTTACATGTTGTATGACATTTTTTAAAGTATCACTAAAATGAAAATTCCCTTCATTGAAAAAAATAATATGAAACTAAAATTAGACAATATTTTTAATGCATAATACCCTCACACTAGTTAAATCAATTCATCCTCTGGCAGAAAGATTACTCATTTCAATCGTCATTATTTCGCATTGAGCAATCAAAATTGTAGTATGGTTATATAAAAAAAATCGAGCAATGGACTAATTTTGTATTTATACCTTATAATAAGCCCTATTCAAGTTGTGTTATATATGTTATTAAACGTATGTCAAATATATTGTGACACATATGTCATATAAACACATATGGAATCCTAAAGAAAAGAATTAACATAATCTCAAGATCTTACCGGTCAAAAATAAAACATATTCACTCAAAACGCGTGTGTGAGACAAGGAATGCGATGTTCAAAAAGTGAAAATAAAAGTGATATTGTAGCGCGCGTTATCAAAAATGCTCAGATATGATTTAATATACACTCGAACTCGGGAAACAAACAAATATACAATCTGTTTACCGAAGTACTAAAAACGCTTAGGGATTAACAAATAAGGAATAAAGCAAAGAGAATTTGAATCAGTAACTTCGTGATTCCCATTTAAATGTACGTCTAGACTGATCATTATTGAACAAGTACTTATATTAGAGCTAATTCACTAAGTATAAGACATTGGTTAGTTCATTATATGATTGTCGTGTTTCTTTTGTAAGAATCCCACTTAAATTATTTTCAAATTCAAAATTTTACTTTCCCTTTGCAAGCTGCTCATTTTAGTTTTATTGTTGATAAATTTACAAAACCTTAACTTTACTCGCTTTCATTATTTTACGTCCAGACTTCGCTAATCACTGCCATTTATAGTTTAATTTTCATTTGTTACTTATCAAATTTAGGGTTAAAGGTATTGTAGACAAATCTGTTCCGAAGTTCCGTATTTATTCAACACAATTATTTCGGTAAAGGCTGTGTCTTTGTAATATATTCTATGTTTAATACGTGTTTATTGAACTAAAAGGTACAGATCAAGGCGTACTTTACTGCATTTTTCGATTTAAACCATGATTGTATTTTCATTAATATTCCTGAGTGATAAGGGAAATATATATTTATCCACAGGATATATGAATATTTAAAAGTCATTCTATTCACCTCAGTTTTTAAATAAATCGTCATTAAAAGGATTGAGGTAGTGATCGTTTATTAATGCCGTGTGTATTTTACATTAATGAGAAGCAAAACGAGAGCTATTGGGGATGAATCTCGTAATTTTACATCTCGGTAAGTGAGGAGGACAATAGCTGAGGTGGCACTCACTCACCAATCTTCCACACCAACAGGAAGTTCTTGTGAGCCTCTGCACATTTAACGTTCCTAGCTCTGCTACCAGGTGGATCTTCAGCAGCTTCAGGGGGACTCAACGTAAGCCGCGACTCAACGTAAGCCGCTGGCAGCGAGACCGGGACCCTATTACCAATAGGCTACAGCGATTCTCAACATTTGAAAGAAATATATTACATTTCACGAATTCAGATTCTCAAAAGAAACTTTTCTGGAAAATAACATCTGCTTTAGGTGTCAGTCACATCCCTGTTTTAAAATCTTGAGAATTCAGTTATCATATGCGTAAATATAATGAAAGTCACTAAATTTCTTGCCTGATTATACCACAAATGAAAAATAATGATCACATGAGGCGAGAGTAATCGTGTAGATACTACTTTATTCTTAATTTGCAACTAAATTTACACTACCGTTACATTTTACATTTTATTTAATTACTAATATATAATTTTGATAGCATATGTCTCGATTGGATAATTTTTACCTTTCTCAAGGAAAGCATATATAGCAATTCCTTGCTATCCGTCACTAATAGAGAGTGGAATCTCCTCTGATTATGAGTAAAGGAGACGTGTTCTTTTTGGCATAGACTCTACAAGATGCTGTAACAATTGAGGAAGAATATTAACCAATAAGATCTTAATTACCTTATATTAGAGGGTGGTATAATGTAGCTGTGTAGCACACATCTCAACTTCATCCTATGAATGCTCAATTGGGTTGAAATAGAGTAAATGGGGGAGCCATTGAATCAACAGAAACTTTGAATATGTTCCTCAAGCTAGCCTGACAAAATTCTTATCCGGTGACAGAGATAATTGCCCTACTGAAAGTAGCCATAAGAATTAATAAACATTATGGTTGTAAACGGATGTACGTTATTAGCGGAGAAATTGAGCTACCCTGGTGTTTCTAATAGAATGAAGGTAAAGAGAATGTGTGTGAATCATTAAAATAGTCTTCATTTAATGAGTCTACCTCAATCTGCTTGAGCAACTATCATGTAGCATATGGGATACGTGCTGCTTGCACTACTTATGAACCCTGCCATTAAGGTCATGTAGAAGAAATGTTGACTTGTCAGACAAGATAAACTTCTACCAGATTGAAAAAAAACCTTTATGTTTTTAAAAATGCAATGCTCTAACTCAGGGGTCGCCAAAGTGGTCTATATAGACCCCTAGGGGTCTATTTAACAACAGTAGGGGGTCTATCTGACCCAAGGGGTCGAATGGGGGTCTATTGGGACTCGAAGGAAAAACAGTTCTTAATACGCAAATCACACATATCTAACTGCGTACGTAAAAATTTAAAATATTTTTATATTTGACTTAATATTATATTTTTTATAGAAAATAAAATAATGGTTAGATGGTTGTCTAGAGGCGTATGCTTGCAACGGCTCGTCAATTTATTTGACTCCACAACAGAATTTCTGAACGAAATAAATCCTGTTCTAAGCAATGAACTCCAAAACAATAAGAACCATATTTTTTATTTAGCAGACTTATTTGGAAATTTTAATGACGTTCAAACAAAACTGCAAGGAAAAGATGTAACAATTATCCAAGCTCGGACAATACTGTTAGGCTTTCAAGTAAAATTAAATTTATTTAGATCTCCATTGCTACGTAAGGATTATAAGTATTTTTCAAATCTGCAACAATTAAAAATAAAAGAAAAAGACTTGGAAATATATAAAAATCATCTTCAAAAATTAAGCGAAATTTCAGACTGCACTTTGTTGATTTGGAAAACATCGACATCCCTGATTGGATTATTGCGCCATTTTCGGCGCAAATTGATAACGTCGATATCAACATACAAGATGAGCTTGCTGAACTATTGTCCGATCTTGAAGCAAAAATGTTTATTAAAAATTTGACAATACATAAATTTTGTACTAATATAAATATAAAGCAAAAATATGTGAAACTTTACGAAATGGCTCAACCATTTATGCTGGCGTTTCCAAGTTCGTATATGGTTGAAGCCGGTTTCTGTCACGTTAATTCAATTTTAACTAAAAACAGAAATAAATTAAATGTGGAGCTTCGAGGGGATTTACGGTTAAAATTGAGTAATTTCGAACCCAATATAGCGAACCTTGCCAAGAAACACCAGGCACACTCATCTCATTAAGAAGTAAAAAATCTGTATCTACTTTACTTACTGTTTCTGATTTATTAAATATTTAAGCTAATATATAGTTTGATTTTAATTACCTGAAAATTACCTTTGTGGGGGTCTATGGAGATTTCGAAAAATTATATAGGGGGCGATGATCAAAAAAGTTTGGCGACCCCTGCTCTAACTGCTCATCTATATCTCTCATATTTTGAGGTAAAACAATTTTCAGTTAGCTGATCAATTTGAATACCAAGTTTATTTAATAATTTTAAATTGCGTTACTCATATGCGAAATAAACTTTAAAAAAAACGAACATTATATTAAGATACTGCAAGAAATTTCTCAATAGATTTGTTGTACTGTTTGGCATAACCAGTTCTTGATAAGTATTTGATAACGGAAGAACTATTTTTAATTTTTTCAGAATTAAAATTAGCAAATTAATTTTTTGTATAAATTTCAAGCAAGAGAGAGGTAGGTTTAAATAAAATGAAAAAAATATTTCCGACACAAATCTTTAGATGACTTTTAAATACTTTTTTCTACAATCATCTTATCCACATTATAGGTAAAGACATACATATAAAATAGTTTATTTGAAAAACAAGAAACTAGAATTTTATTTAACAAGTGGTAAATTATTTTTAAAATAAAAATAAAAAAAATATAAAAATTGATTACTTTAAGATTGCTTATCAGCTTCAATTCCAATTTTTTAGAATTTATATTTGTTACATGTTAAGAATATGTCAGTAACACTTAATGAAATAAATTCAATTTAACGTAAATAGCGGATTTTCCAGAAATATGTCACACACATCACTTATATGCACAATATGCACTTATATGCACTTATATGCACTTTTAGCACTTATATGCACTTATATGCACTTATAGCACTTATATGCAAATTTTATAGTGTATATTAAATTTGGGAAAGTTGAAAATTTTTAATATTTGTAGATACTAATTTGCAAATGTTCGATAGAATTTCGAAGCATTATTTTTCAAAGAATTTTTAAAGAACTCTATTTTAACTCAAAGTTAAGTAAAAGAAAAATTTTGCTCAAAAATTATTAAATTATTTTAGAACTCTTATTAATTGAATATAATTTTCAGAGATTATAACGAATGTTTGTATAAAATTAGTGTAACACTGACTCTTCATTGATTTTAGAAAACACTAATATTTTATGAATTGTATTCTTTTCTAAGAAAATTTTATGTTCCTATAAAATATTGCATAAATCAATGATACTAGTATGGACGTTATGTGAATGACATAATTACTTCAAATGTGTTAAAATAATACACAACACATTGTTTATTGAATATTTTATTGATTGAACAATTGAAAAGTTATAAAGAATATGTAATAAAAAATGCCAACTATTAAAAACCTGGTATCTTATACTGAAATTTTGATAGCTTTTTAAATTGAAATTGATTTTAAAAATTTTGATACAAAAAAAAATTGGTAATGGAAAATATATGAAATTCAATGTTTTGCAATATTTGTTTTGATGTCTATTTTCTTATTTTGCTACTGGTTTTAAATAAAAATTCTATTGTGTTATATTTAATAGTACATTTGTTTAAATTAAATCTTTTTGTGAAGAACGTAAGTGAGAAAGGGGAATCCGAATGATAAGGGTAAATTATAGATTTCGATATCAGATATGTTGTTAAAATTTATGTTGAATGTTATAGCTATTGATAGTTGAAGGTACATAAATGTTATTGATGGTGAAGAAGCTTGTTACATTGATGTTTATTGATGATGAAGATTGTTATTGATGTGCTATTGACGAGGAAGCTTATTATGGATGTTCTATTCATGGTTATATGAAGATGCTTGATATTTTGGTTCGATTGTTTGAGTTTTGAAGGAACTTGTTTTGATGTCCTATTGATGATGAAGCTTGTTATGGATGTTCTATTGATGATGGAGCTTGTTTTGATGTCCTATTGATGATGAAGCTTGTTATGGATGTTCTATTGATGATGAAGCTTGTTATTGATATTCTATTGATGGTAGCTCGTAGAAGTTTGATATTGATGTACTATTGAAGGTTATTGGAGGACGCTTGATATAAATATTCGTTGGATGGTGATTGGAAGAAGCTAGATATTGAAGTTCTATTGATTGTTACTTGAGAAAGTTTCATATTGATATTCGATGTATGGGGATGAAATTTGATATATTGACGTTTTATTGATAATGAAGTTTGTTCTTGATGTGGTATTGATGATGAAGCTTACTATTGATGATGAAGATTGTTCTGGTTGTGCTACTGATGATGATGCCTGTTATTGATGTGTTATTGTTGATGAAGCTTCTTCTTGTTGTGCTATTAAAGATGAAACTTGTTATTGATGTGCTGTTGATGATGAAACTTGTTCTTGTAGTTCTATTGATGATGAAACTTGTTATTGTTGTGCTATTTATGATGGAGCTTGTTCTTGTTGTTCTATTGATGAGGAAACTTGTTCTTGATGTGCTATTGATGATGAAGCTTACTATTAATGTGCTATTGATAGTGAGGATTGTTCTTGTTGTTCTATTGATGATGAAGCATGTTATTGACGTGCTATTGAAGATGAAGCTTGTTATTGATGTACTATTGATGATGAAGCTTGTTATTGATTTACTATTGATAATGAAGCTTGATAATAATGTTCTATAGATGGTAATTTGCATAAGATTGATATTAATATTTTATTGTTGGTTATTTGAGGCCTTTTGATACTGATATTAATTTATGGTGATTGGAGGAAACAGGATGTTGATGCTCTATTGATGATGATTTAAGGAAGCTTTCTATTGATATTATATGAATGTTGAATTCTGAACTTGAAAAATGAGTAGATTATTTATTATTGTTATTGATATTATTTTGCCATTGAAAATGAAGGTGATTTGTATTGCTATTTTATATAGGAAGCTATTATAACAGATTATGAGGGAATTAATATTGACTTTAAATGTAGAGATGAGCTATTTTATTAATAATGAAAGTTTGATAAACTATTGTGTAAGTATTTTATAAACTTGAATTGCTGAAGGCATGTAAAATAAAGAGGAAACAGTAACATCTGTCTGTAATTCACTCATAAGTTTCTCTCAAAAATAACTCATCCTCGACTCTTTACTCAAGACATAGAAGCAGCAAATTGGCACAAATTTGTTCGCAGTGGAATGGAGAAGAAGATATCATCAGAAAAAACAGTTCGAAAGAAAAAAAACAAAGAACTATCTGCCCACCTACCCAGAGAAAGAGTGCAAGATAGGAAAATGAAATAACAGAGAATTTTGCGATAATTTGATTTTTTGTGAACAAAAAATAAAGGTATTTTCTTAATACCTTAAAAATATGGAGAAATTATGGATTTCGATTTAGACGTAAATTTATAAAAAAAAGAAGAAAAATTAAAACTCATAAGGTATGTAATATACCTTACTAAAAACTAGGAAAGAAAAGTGTTGGATGAAAAACAAGGTAAAAAAATTGAAATTTTAATACCTTTACTAATTTTCATGAGTTAAGGTACTTTAAAGTACCTTTAGAAAATAAGGTATCATATGATACCTTTAAGAGTTTTGAAAAAAAAATTAATATATGCGGAAAGAGTTGAAATTTTAAAGCAATAATAATTAATAGACTAAGACTCGAATTTTTGGAAAAAAGATAGAGGAATCAATATACCGGAAAATTCTCTGTAAATTCACCTTTCAGTCTTGTCCTCATTCTCCAGATAAGCGTCAGAAATTTTCCAGCTTTCTCTCAAACAAATTGCTTTATCTGACAACATCTCCCCCCTCAATCCCCCACGTGAAAATTACACCCTTCACTGCTTCCATATCAAGTTGTAATGAGACGAGGTTGAGATCATATCTGAGAGAGCCATGTAAATAAGATGCAAACAAATGCACCACTCCCTCCACTTTTACACACCTAATTCGAAATAATATTAGATTATTTGCTATTGGTTTAATACTAAAAAACTATTCCATTTATTTCAGGGAATTAAAAATATTAATGCTTATGTATTCTGGCTATTGATGTTTTTGAACGGTTAATTGAATGAAAATGAAATGGTATATTTATATTCTATTTTATGTTCCTTTTCTATTGCCTGTTATATATTTTATGATGAATTCTTACTTTTTTTCAATTTGTGATTAGAATGAAACATGGATATGGAAATTTGGAATGTTATTTGCTAATGTATTTTGGCTATTGATATTTTTGAACAGTTAAGTGAATAAAATTGAAATGTTATATTTATATTCTATTTCAAGTTGCTATTCTATTGCATATTTTGTATTTTATGATGAATTTTTATTTTTTTTAGATTTGTGGTGAGAATGAAATTTGGATATTGAATTTTTGAGCTTCTTCCATTTTGATTGTTTTTTTATATATGTAAGATTTATTGTATGAGAATTTGTGGATGAAACGGATAATTGTAAAAGTTCAAAAAATTTGTCTATTTTCTCGAAGCGTGAATTTGGTCTCTCTGTAATAGTCTCGTTGAAGTTTGTTTCATCTGTTGTTTTCTCCGTGTAGGTATTGCTGCTATTTATGTCATTTTTTATTTGTTCTTCAAGTGGAACGGAGGCATCTGAAACTATGTCTAGTTCCATTGGCATTGTTCCCACTGTGGACAACTTGTTGTTATTTTCTACTGAATCAATTTGGGTATATTTCTTTATTTTACACCCGAAGGCAGATTTGGACGATTTATTTCTGAAAGTATTTATTGCATAATGTGTGGTCTGAGTTGAATTGTCTATTGTAATTTTTGTAATTGCCATCGCCATAGTTTCCTTATTATTTTTATCTTTTTTGGCTATGACTATTTTGTGAAAGTTAATTAAGTGGTAAAGCAGAAAGAGAATTGTAGATAGGTTTCCAAGGGCTAGTAAATTAAAATATTGATAAAATAGATATGTGTTAAGAAGAAAAGTTGTCCACAGCAGGAACAAGAACACTTTGTTCATTATCGCCATATTGAAAAATCCTGTGAAAAAAGAAATAAATAATATGCAATAAAATTTTGTATGAAGGAAATTTCAATTTTGAATCACAATAATAAACACGTAAATAATACATTACGAGTTTATTCGTAGTTCAGAAACTCGAGCAATACAAATGGAAAAACTTTACCTATAACTGTAATGAGTGAAAATTGCTAAGGTATTTTTAAGACACGATTTTTAAAAAATTTTCATTATATTTCTTATTATTTCATAAGTAATAATTGTTTCGGTAAAACTAATATCACGTCACTACTAGTATTTAAATGAAATTTAAATAAAAAAAAATGAAAACTCAATTTTCGTCATTATTATCTGAATTTTCAAAAAGGGATATTTTCTTAATGAGGTAATTTAATGTTTCAAAATGTAAGTAATAGATTTTGAAATTTATTTTGCAAGGACAAACAAATTAAAAAAATAATGAAAATAACTCTCTTAGTAAATATTATCGCTTATAATTAATTACGTTTCTTAGACAATAACAATTTTGTGATTATTCTATTCCAAGAAGTTTATAAAATCAAATTTAAATATATATGGAACTTTGCTGAGTATTCATTATTTTACACAAATTAACATGCGCTGATATTCTCAATGATATCATTCATATGAAAATTATAAATATTTATGGAATAAATTCAAGTATGAAGGAAAATGATTATTTTTTACTGTAATGAAATAGTTACGTGGAAAAAGTATTTATGTAACATTTTTATAAAAAATATCTGCAACATATATAATTAAATAACCTAATTAAAATAATTTAACTATTGATTGAGTATTTTTCAAAAGGAATTAAGCTGCTTTCAAATTATAATCAGTATGATATTTGATAAATGCAAAGTAAAAGATGAAGATATCTATATAGTGTTTTTTAAACCTCAATTCTATTCTTATATTGCGGATTAGAATTTTTAAAAAAATTAAAACTTACACAATAGAAAGAAATTGTTAATATTTCTTGCTTTTTAATAACGGCTTAATTATATCTTCTCTTGGTGGGATATTGATATATTTCTGCTAGTTTGTAGTTGTTCTTTCTTTAGTATGCAAAATATGATTAAATGCAAACAATTGATTTAAATAGTATATTATTTGCTACATATTGTCATTGTTGTTACAGTTTTAGTTTACTGTCTTTATTATTTTGAAGCTTACATTCAATAATATTTTGATTGTTACAACAATGAAGTCCCAAACCTCGACAACAATGGATTTTTTGTATTCTTGTCAAGTTTGAAATTTAGAAGCATTATAAATGATAAACGTAAAACGATAAATTTTACAGGGCGCATTTTAAGTAAATAAAATATTTGTTTTTCACATTTCAGGGCACAAATCACTATTTCACACTTATATCCAAAAATGAACAATAAATTTTACCATTTAACAATAATTTGATTTTCTTCTTCTGCATTCACCAGAAATACCCAATCGTTTGTTTTATGAAAATTTGGGAAATAAGTTAAAAACACTGATACAGAAAGAAAGCGAAACATATATATATATATATATATATATATATATATATCTGTGTGTGTGTGTTTGAGTTTTTGTAGTAACTCTTCTTTTGAAGATTTTCTTTATACTCTGTGAGTTTTATAACAATAAGACCCAGTTTTGAAATTTACTTCCACAAAAGTTGTGGGAAGGTAGAGGAATTCAATATAAGAACTTTATCCAGATTATTTATATAAAGTGAATATGAAATTTAGATTCAAAATCTTTTTCAGTTAATTAAAAACTGAAAAATATACACATTCAATGAATTTTTTAAGTTATGAAGGACAATTTAACATAATTTGTACATTAAGTTATACACTCAAATGCTGTTGCAAATATTATTGCAAAATTCTATACTAATGAATAGGATGTTATGAATGCGAATCGTGGTTGATTATCAATTATGTTTCTGAGAATAGAGCTACAACAAACCTTCCAAATATTTTTTTGATAATTTGTGTAAAATTTTTTAAAAGTCATAATTATTTTCAAATAGAATTCCACATTCTGAAAGAAGCTTTCAACAATTGCTAATGACCATCATTTTCCAGCTAAAGATTAAACTGCATTAAAAATAATGTTACGAACTTATAAAGACGCTTCCCTGTAGAATTACTCTTACTGATTAAACAATATGCTTACACAAATTTTGTTGAAACTGGGAAATGTAGAAACAATGATTCACTGAACTGAAAGACGCACTTATTGTTCCTTTTAGTGAATTGACAAACATGGCAACTTTCAAAACGATATAATTACTCTCAGAATAATAAAAATTTTCTTGAAATATGTTATAGGAGAGTAATTAGGAATTGTATCTTAATTTTCCTAGTAATGTCACACCTGGCTGATATAGCTTTTAATACGCAGAACCACGAAATCTTAGCAAATCAGCTGGTAACTGCTTTTGATGTACAACGTTGCAGTTGCCTGTGGTGTGAAATAGCTCCTGATCTGTCGATTGTTAGTAACTGTCAGCTAGACTTTTAGTGAGACGTTAATAAAACCAACCAACAACTGTGGTATGAACTAGTAATCCGAACATGATTGAAAGTGCTATGAGTGTTATTACAAGTGCATTTTTGAGCGTGTTTGTATCGCTGGTCTTCATCAAAAGTTGTATTTGTTCCTCTTAATTTGATAATTTGTATAGGTGGTCGTTTTTTCAATTGTGCTATTAATTTGTATATGTACTGCTACATGTGCTGCGCCACTTCCAAATATTTATAAATAAACAATTTTTTTACTATTATCTTACTTGTTAGACTATTTTAGCTGCTGACGCACTGGAGCAATTTTTGTAAAAGTATGAATATTATTTCAATAAGTTAAAATGATATAACATTATTTAGTACAATTTACATATAATATTAAGATTTTTTCATAAATCATAGCAGCTGATAAATATATTGTGAAGGAGTAGTACATAAACAGCATAATATAAAACTTTTAAGGTAGTAGAATAGGTTTAAGAATACTTAATAAGAATGCAAGACAGGGTTAAAACTGAAAAAGGAATTAAAAAAAAGAGAATTTTCCATTATATAAAATGAATGCAAAAAGAAGAACAAAACATTCGAATGTATCAACAACTCACATGTTTACGTTATCAGTATTCTGGTGTGTCTCCAATAGGCATTTTTAGAGCTCATGTTTAAGAAAATGAGGCATGCTGGTTGCTGTCTATGTCTAGTGGTTCTTAGTCAATAGAACGCTGCTTGAACGATGTTTAAGGGATATACGATCCTCTATAAAATTGAATTTTTTATGAATAACTTTATAAGTTTACTTTTAATCGAAAATTATTTTTAGAGCATATCCAAAATAATTAAAGGATAATTGTACAAACATTTCTAGTAAATAAAAAGATTCCCTTGAATGAAAATTGCAACTGAATTAGAATCTGACTTTGTAATAAAGGAATGGTTATCTGCCTTAAACTCCCTGTGGCGATTAATACTAGAAAGATAATCAAACACAAAAGAACTACTGCATTATAGACAATTCAGATATATATTACGGCTCTTTATTCTTTTTTCTTATGGAAAAAGGTTTTGCCATAACAAAAAAGCGATTATAATTATGAATAAAGCCACACAGAAAAAATTATTTTCTTCAAAGTAAAGGGTGATAATAGTACCACAGTTCGAACAAAATTTCAAATTCCTTGTTGGTGATACAATAAGGAGAAAAGAGTTAACCCTTTAGGGACAGAACTTCTCTTAAGACGCTCCATCAGGAAGGAGGAGAATCAAAAGGAACTGTTAAACGGGTCGGGGGGTTGCATCGCTAAGACCAATTAAAGAAAAAATATCAGAAAAAAAAGAGTTTTTATCCTAATGTTACAATTTTAGATAAAATTTTAAATTATTAATGAAGCCGTTATATATTTTAAATTTAGAACACTTTTAATAATCTTTTCCCATTAATTTACATAAAAATGTACATAAAGAATTTAACAATTAACAATTAGTTTTCAGAAGCACTATTGAAATTATTCCGAAGTCTTACCGACAAAAGCATCAATAAGCTTTAAAATTAATAAAAAATATACAACAAAGACTATTTACAACAGGTAACAAGACTTAATGTGATGAACGAGTGTGGTAATTCTCGAAACGCGGAGAAACGCAAAGTCCTGTTTAGACCATCTCTAAAAAATATTAGCATCAAAACCAATAGAAATATTCCTTTCAAACCTTTTAGGCAGTTAATCAAACTCTCATCGTTAATTGGGTAGTTGCAATGTGAGTATATTCTTTTGATAAACAACGCTTTTTGGCAATTATAAACAGGAGTCAAGACTTTCCTAAATAAAAAGTGAAGTAAACGAAATACATCCAAAAGCAACGCAAAGTCAAAAAGTGCTAACGGTAGAGCTCTAAAAAGAAAGAAATAAAAAAAATACCTATCAAAAACCAATAAAAAACCTTCTGTGAGAAAACTGAAACACGAATGTACATCACATGAAAATTTAAAGAGCCGAAATCAATTTGTTTACATTACGCTTTCCTTCCTCCCCCATAACCGCTGATGAGCAAAATATTGAATTAAGACAGACTGTGATCAAACTGAAGGTCAAGATCTTAAAACTACTATTCAGTTCAAAAGTAACTCCCTCAAGGTGTCATCTATAGATATTTAGAAAACGTTCTACTTCAGAATGCGAATAAACATCGCTCTGCCCCTGAACTCATTCCCTAGTGATGCGTATTTGGTACGTTCGGCAGTGAGCTACGATCGCGAGTGATGCATGTATGGTACGATCATCTCAAAAGGGTTGAAGATCCTTAGTTAAAATGTCAATTTTTGGTTGTAATATTAGAATCTCATATTAAATACAAAAGATTCTAAGAATTTCTGATGAATTAAAAGTTTCATTGGATTTGAAGTTTTCCCTTGTATTTGTATGCATTCAGCATAAAAAGATTAAAAAGGAAATAAGCAAACTCATTATTAAGAAATATTGGATTTTACAGAGCTTTAAGCTGTGTTAGTCGTTACTCAGAGGCTTTTTTGAATAAAAGTTATAACCAAAAGTGTACAATGAATAGAAAAATTGTGATTCGCTTATATTACCACACCCTGTTATTGAGTAACATAGTAAAAATATTGCTTGTTAAAATATTGCTTGTTAAGTAATGCATAGTAAAAATATTGCTTGTTAAAATATTGCTTGTTAAGTAATGCATAGTAAAAATATTGCTTGTCTAATTTCAATGCAATTGTTCAAGAATTTTGACATAATGCAGCATTTCATATCATATGTACATTATAGTATTGTACAGTTGTTACTTACACCTTATGAAATAACTCCCATTGATTTAAAATAATAATAATTGTAATTCGATTGTGTTTGCCGGAACTCCATTTCTTTCTACGGAAAAAATATCTCCTTCGAAATTGATAACAGGCCTAAAAAGTAAAGGGATTGCTATTCCAAAGCAAATATTATTAATAGCAATGAAGATTCCCATTGAATTGCTAGAGCATATTCCATTTGAAACATATTTGACTAGCAAACTGCATACTTTTAAGATAATAAAGATGCGAATGATAGTTACTACATCTATATGTATTAACGATAGAAAAATATGAAACAATAAATATCGAAATAATATGATCATTAATTTTGATTAAAAGTGGGATTAATATGACTGCACTCTGTGCGTTTATTTTAAAACACTTAACTCTGTTGTAACGTTGGGTGCCATTGTAACTGTACCCTTCATCTGCCCAACTCTTGTGTTATAATTCAGTTCAATATAATGAAATTTAAAGGAAATTAAATAATCCAAAGAAACTCAAGACTAATCCAGCTTTAATATTTATTCAATCAATTACAAGCGGCTCTCTTCTGATCTCAATCCTAACGTGTTTAGAGTTAGTTAGTTAGTTAGTTAGTTAGTTAACTAGTTAGTGTTTAGAATAAAATCTCTTACTGAGGCCTCTCAGTTGAAATCTTTTAACAATATCATCAATAATCGATAGTTGGTTCTCCTGATAGTAACATTCGTTACTTTTTGTATCTACACCCTATCTCTTCTAAATTTCCCTTATATATCATTATATCTGAATCATTTCACTTTATTTCAACCTACATCTAATTAATATAATTTTGCTTGGAATTCATTTGTGCTTGGAATCTAATCATTTTTCTTGGGAAAAAATTGTTATTTTATGCAATCAGTTTCAATTAATGTCCCTAATGTTTGTGTTGAGAAAATCGCGAATTGCCCAAAGTCACACTGTTACTTGCTAAAACAACATTAGTCAAAAAGATGTTTCATATACAGTATTTATTTTTTAAATGTATTGTTCATAAATAATAACAATTATGATACTTTTTTTTACATTTTAATATATAAACACTATATTGCTGCCCCCCGCCCCCCCAAAAAAATTCATCAAAATTCACGTATTTGTGTATGTCACAGTGTTTTCATTTTGTATACAAATGTTCAAATTCAGAAAAGCAAGGTCAAATTCAAAAACAATACAAAAAGGCACATTTCACATATTCAATTTTATTTCATTCTAGTTAGTCCTTATATATTTTGGGGATAAAAGTATTTTATACAATAAGAAAGCATTTGACGAAAATGCTCGCAAATATCGTATCTACTAAACTTTAAAGATGTGCACAACATTCAAGTTTAAGGAAAGAGAAATTATATCTTCTTCTTAAGTCCTAATAAATCAAATTGTAACATTTATGCAATTTTCGAATTTTTTTCTGAAGTGGAATAAATGTTTCTAGGAGGGAAATAAGCTATTAATACTATGTATTACTCGCACACAGTGTACGCCTGTTTTCTGGTACCACTTTCCCTCACAATCGATTTCTTTTCAAAGCCTATTGGTTCAGCTGGAAGAACGGCATACTACTGCACGAAAGACACCAAGAAGATTAAAAGGATCAGAGCCAATACTTCTGGCATCCGAACTCATCCCTCACTGAAAGTTTCCAATTCTATGAGGAAGCAGACAGTAAAATAAAAAATAAACAGACGTAATCATTTTCAGGTCAACTAATGAAAACATTGAAAAGTTCTAAACTTGATGAATGATATTTCTAACGGTAGTAAAGAGTATGATCAGACTGATAGCGTGCCTATTTTATCATAAAAATGTAGGGGGGATGAGGGTGTGCGCGCGTTGATGATAAAAGTTTGTATTTTGTGCAAATTAGTTGATTCTTTATGGTAATCAAAATCTTTAAATATTTGAAATCTATTTTATTTTTCAAATAATTTTGAAAGTAAAGCATCATAACTTCCAGTAAATATTTGAATTAAATTTCCTTAAATCTCAGTAATCTAAATCTATTTATAAATAGATATATTATAAATAATTTATATTGTAATTTATTGAATTACAAGATATATAAACTCTTTCTGTATTTATAAATACTTTTTCTACTCTTCAGATTTAAAATTTTATATTAGATACATATATTGTTTGAAAATTCATTAAATATTCTCCGCAAAATAAATTAAAAATAACATAGAAGTACACATCCTATATAAGTGAAAGGTAACAACATTTACTAAGAAATTTAAAACCTGGAATTAAAATTGTTTGTGAGTGATCTCCATAATATTCTTGAGTTGGTTGCACTCTCTTCTTTCAGCTGTAAACATTATTATCTCCTTTGCGACGCATGCGCGACGCAACTATTCGATTCTTATCAGCCCAACGTCAATTCTATGTGAACAGCTATGATTATTATAAGAAAAATTCTGATATGGAGATTAACAGCGTAAGGCTCAGGTGCTCCAATGACACTTCGTCAACTGATTATTATCGTGAGCCCAACTTCGTGTTAGTGTAATTGGGAAGCGGAACTTTTTATTTGAATTTTTAAATGCTAGTAGTTGGCGCCAAATTGCAACTGTTTTCTCATCAGTCGAATCTCGCAACATTTTATCTTCACATCAGGGTATTAGTTTCTGTTCTGCGCTTTCTTCATATTTGATAGATTTATTGATTTAAACAAACCGAGAATCCCGGCTCTTTAAAAAGTGCATGCGGTTGTTAAGGGGACACCGACATTCTTATTTATTTATTTGCTCTTTTCTTTCCAAGAATATGGGGAAGGGTATCCAGCTGACTATTTGCATGTTTGAGGGTAAAATATTTATGGGTGTGTTTTGTAGAAGTTTCAGGATATGGAGTGGGGTTATATTCAGTTTCATTTCGTTAACCATGTCTAAGAGAGGGACAGACCTATCTAAGAGTGAAATATATAAAATTATGAATGAGAGTTATCTAGTGAAAAAAGTTATTGTTATATTAATAATACCTATAGGTAAAAAAGACCGTAAGAATGGAAAGGATATTTTGAAGCTACTTTGTGTTCATAATCAAAATATGAAAGGTGCTGACATCAGTGATTCTATCATTCATCATTATCCAGCATTTAGAAAAACGGCGAAATGTTATAAAAAGATGTTTTTTTGAATAGTTAGGTATGGAACTCCTAAATGCAAATGCAATACATTCTAAAGTAAAAAGGCGAAAAAATATCTGCTTTGGAGTTCAAATCCAGATTTATTCATCAAATAATAGAATAGTTCATAAATCCAAGAAACTTAAGAATTAATCCAAAAACACCAGCACTCAACCATTCCATTCATCTGGAAGACATTAACTGGAAAGGTAATAAAAGTAGAAGGAGGGACGTCCTGTGCACTAAAAACAAGGAAAAGGGAAATAAAATATCGTATTATGAGCGCAAAATATCGTACCTTCGTTTTGAATTATACCATACACAGCAGAATTTTTAAATTATAATTCTTTATATATAGATTATCAAAACTTAAAATCCTTTTTTTTTTTAAGAAAAAAAAATTCTTATGTATAGTATTTGTAATTTTTTTTCCTGTGCATAGTATTTGTTTTCGGACGCATAATTATAATTCTAGTATTTTGCATATTTAATTAATTTTTATTAATGTTATTGTCTTTATATTAATATACATTAAGTAGTAGTATATTTTTGATGTATAACTTGTAAAATTGCAGTCATTATATTAAATGGTAATTTTATGGGAATTTTTACGTAAGGTTAGGCCTAACTACTTGAAATGCTCGGGTCGGTGGTGACACTGCAGGAATTTCTGAAGCGCTCTTCGGACGCATCACATCGCTAAGTCCAGGAAAAGCTCTTCATTCCTGGCGTACCGGTCCTCAAGGGGTTATAAAACAAACTTACGCGACGTCTCTGGAACCAGTAAGTTTCAACCCGTACTCTATGACTTGTCCAATTGCCGTCCAAATCGCAACTAAAGGCGTGTTTACTTTATAACAATGTGTTATCTAATGAGGACATGAAACCGTCTCGTTTGCAGGAGCCTCTGCAAAAAGTTCATCCTTACAATCAAAGTAAAGATTGTCGTTTTTCAAGGAATATACTTAACATGTTTCTCAAGCACCATCAATTCTGAGATTTATTAGCAACCTCATTAAAAAAAATGCTATGATGTTTTAAAAGCCTCTAATAGCTTATCAATATTGATTCATAAATTCTAAAAAGCTCTTAAAACCGGCTCAGATTTGATTCTTCCGGCTGTTCAGGAAGTTTTAGAAATGGTTTCATACTGTCCAGTGTAATCGAAAATGTCCCATTAAGCAACGATATGGTGAGATAATAAACTGATGAAATGGTTGAGGATTTTGAAGTTTCCTAATGCAAACTTTTAATGCCAACCCAATTTTCTCTTCAAATTGATGAATTAACCTTGCCGATTAATCTATTTTGCTGATGTTCGTCTGGTTTGTGATAGAAGGAAAACTAGTTCAAGAGATGTTGATTACGGATACTACAGATGGATCTATTATAATACTGTCAAAAATTATTTTAAAGAGAAACGTATTCCTCTTACAAGCATTATATTTTGAAACTTATGAGCTTCTGCCATGATGTATCGTCATCGTGGGTTAAGCACATCTTTGAAGAGTTACGTAACCAGTATTTTAGTTGTTCACTACGTGTTAAACATACATAATTTGGTTGCAAAACTCTCCGTAAATGTTTACATCAGTACTTACAATATGTCATCTCTTTCGGGGACAAAATTCGCAGTAATGCTCTCAATGATTTATTATTCTAGCAGCAATGTAATGAGTACGGTGAAGAGTTCAATCGCTTGCTTGTAAACATTGAGGTTTACTGTCTTTCCTAAGACGCCTACCTCAATAGGTTTTGGAATCTTTTCGGCTTTATACTTGAGTTTCCGAATGAAAGATATGCAGTTTTAAGCGATCGATTGTTACAATTTAAGATCTAAGTTGCTTACATGACTGATTTATTCTAAAAATTAGAGGGAATCAGTTCTCATTTTCAAAACAACGAGCTCATTTTGATCACTGTAAAATCTTTTATTTTTGCTTTCCTGAACAAACTCCATTTATTGAAAGAAAAATTTAGTGGCAATGATTTCAGCCGGTCTTCAATCTTGCCCGATCTACATATAAATAGAGAAATCCCCTTCGATGGTATACACATTTACTGAAAGTTTTGCGCAAGGACTTTTCTAAGCGTTTTCCGGATACTTTGTCCGTGCAAGCTTCTCGGTGAGTCATGAACTCAATTGTGAATAGTAAGTCAATAGAGATTAAGATTCAGGAGCAATTGGTCGAACTTTCAATGATTGAAATTTTGAAATCTAGCTTTCAGAATATTAATCGTCTCATAGAACCTTCATTTCAAAGTAATATCAGTTGTCTCGTCTTACAGAAAAGATAAATCGTCGCCAATTCATGTAAAGAGGGAACTTACGCTTTCATTTCACTATCTAATGCAGAATTCTACAAAAACACTTATTAAGCATATTTTGGTCCTTGGTTTTGTATAACTTATTTTATTTTTAACAAACAGACTTTAATAAACAGCCGAGATAAAAGATTTGACTTATTATGAATAAATATGGTGCTTAAACAAACTGAGGAAAATTACTTCATTTTGCCTCTTATAAATCAACAATCATCTCTCTTACCTCACACTCTAAATTAAGATCTTTTCACAAAGAGAGCGTAGGAAAAAACTTTCGCTCCTTAGAGGGAAGCAGTTTTAAAGAGATTGTAATACACATCTAAAGAAATGTAATGGATTGAATTAAGGAAACATATTTACGGGCAGGGAAATCCTAACAATTTTAAAGGTTAGAAGTAAGAAGTCGGAACAAAGCGGTTACAAGATAGCATTAGCAAATATAACTGTTTGAAGACAGTTCACGTGTGTAAATTTACATGGCTTGTTATAGAACAAAGATCCAGGATATCCCTCAATGAACAAGAACTAAAGGAATGGCTCAAATCTCTAGTGGTCATAAATTAATTCTGAGTACGTTGGTTTGTTATTTAGTATTGATCTTAGACTTGGGCAAAAATTCGATAATGTTTAGTAAACAAAGATAGAGCATATTCATATTTAAGAAATATGAGTAAGCTGATAAGAGCAATCATCTATCTCCTCAACATTTGACAGTTATATTTTTGTGTACTTAGACTTTAATTTAGTGAATATTTAGCTGGTAAACAATGGCTTTGGAAAAGAATAAAAAGGAGAAGTTATAAATTTATTTCTATTATTATTTTGTGAAGAACTATTCTCTCTTTCGTTACTTAGTTTTAAACTATTTTTTTCTTACTAACTTCATCCCATGATTTTAGCTACCTCATTTTGAAAGAGAAGAGAGGGAGTCTCAAAACATTTATGAAATTAAAATTTTGATTCCGAAAATACATTTAAAGTTTACTAATTTAAATAAATTACAAGAACCGGAAATTTCTACATTTGACAAATGTTAAAATATAAAAACGGAAAAAAGAGAGAATTTTGCTTGAAATGGCTAATTAATTTAATAAAATGTCGTAGAATTTGCCTTTCCTATTTTATAAATTCACAATTGTATGAAATGAAACTGCGAATGTTAGAACTTTTTTTTTTGTCGGATTCAAATTAATTTCTGCAAGAATTTTTATAAAGTATACATGTATTTTTAGGGTAATAACTGTATATTTAAAGATATTAACGAGTGAAAAAACTATGTGAAAAACTTGTTATGTTTATAGACGTTACATAAAATCTACACCAAAAAGTACTTTTAATACTTTGTCAATTTAAATAGCTACAAATCTTCTTCGGAAGTAATACAACTAAATGAAAAAAAGAAAATAATTTTTGAATTTATCTTTGAATTATGTGTAATAAATAAAGTCACAGATTGCTCTCATTTACGTAAAAAATAATCTCATTTCCGCTTTACACAACTTCTTAAAATATTCTTTTGCTCATAAAATAACTCTTCTTTCTTTCGTGTAAAATGATTTTGTAAAATTTTTTTGACTAAAGGTTTTTCTCTCAACTATTGCAATCTACCTCCCTTTATTATGTCTGAAACTAACTTCGGAACTCTAAGATCATTCTCATTTCTCCTTCAGAAAAGTTTCTTCGCATAAACTAAGAATACTTTATGATTCATAAAAGGAAAGAAAAACAAGCGAGAACACTTGCTAAAAATTTATGAGGGACTTAAATATAATGTGCTGAAATAATGTTGTTTCTTAGAAGTGCATTACAAAGTCCCATTCAGTATTCTCAGAGCTGATTTCCGTATTTTCTGACTGTTAACATAATTTTTCTGCATATGTAAATTTAATGTTGCACATAATTTATATGCAGCAGAAAAACCTTTCCCAATTTGTCTCATGGCATAAACAAATCTTGCATTTATCTCAGGATAGTTTAATGTTTTCTTCGAGCTGGAAAATCCTGTGCAAAAGTCACAATGCTTACATTTTATTGCAAAACTTGAGCACAATCCATACCTCGAGTCTTCATGTAACAGCAAACCATCGTGGAAGCATTTGGGGCAACAAAGTTGTAAAATTGAGCATAGAAGGAGTTCTATGTCAATAATTCTGTTGCCGGTTAGCGGTTTATTTTCATATTCAGCAATTTCTTCATCTAGAATGGCAGAAAGGTTCAATTTTGAAGCACTGGCATTAGCAGTTACAGTACTATTTTTGCTATCATTTTTGGTAAAACCATTACCACGAAATTGTCTTTTTCTTTTAATACTAATTCTCCTTTTTGAATTTCCCATTTTAAACGAAAAAAATTGAGCTTTTCAACAATAAAAACAATCTTAATCAGAAACTTATAAGAATGAGAACAGAAACCAAAACAGATGTAAACAAACAATAACGATTCTCTTTTCTTGCCAGATTCAAGATAAAAATGTATTTAAAAACCTGTTGCCAAATGTATTTTCAAACATTCTGAAAATTCAGATTCATGTTTTAAAATTTATTTATTTTGTACCATTGTACATATAAAAGATATTTCGAAAAATAAAAATGTAAACAAACATTTCTTCCAACTTCCTGTCTGCAGAAATGCACTTCCGGTTTCAAAAATCAGCTAACGAGTAAAATTCAAATCCCTGTAACTTAAGTTCTAAATAAGGTATAAGCAAAATTCAAACACTATTAGAAAGAAAAGAGTTTAAAATTTAAACTGATGTTAAAATTAGAAAATCGAAAATTTTGACAAAAATGACGTTTTAAAGGTGTACGGATACCTTAAGATTTGCTATGGTTTGGGTAGCTTTGTGTTTTTCTGTTATAATTTTTAATTAATGGTATTATTAGCTTACAGCTTTTTTCATTATCATATTTTGTATGGTTATAATTTATAGTAATACATTTTTTTTTTATTTATTATAAAGTTATTTCGACGCACAAAATTTACTTTTTTTAACAAAATAATTCTGCAATATTTCTAGGTTTTTAGTTTTTAAAATTATTTTAACCACCCAAGGGACTATTACTTTAGTTGGACCAATTTTGGGTACCATATCACTTTTCAATTTCTTATCATTCGCTTCAATTGTAATTATATTTAGTTTAAATATATTCAATTTAATAAATTATCGTTTTCTTTAATTTTAATTACATGTAGCTGATATATTGAATTTAATAAATTATCATTTGCTTTAATTTTAATTACATATAAATGATATAATGTTTAGTTTAATAATATTTCATTTGCTTTAATTTTAATATCGGAAAATTTACTATTGTCCATTTCTCTATTATTCAACGGTTACTTTAAATCGATATTTAATTGAGTAATTTAATAATTAATATAAAAAAGGGTACCTTGGGTGGCTAAATATGTTTTATGCAAAACTTTGCATAGAACATTCGATTGCCTTTTATCGTATGTGTATTACAATCTACAACTAATATTATAACTTTTTTTTAATTTTTCACTTTCTCAATTAATATGATTTTCTTTGTTAAGATATATATTGGTTTAATAAAGCTAAGAAGAAGCAAAAAGTTGCAATAATTCGCTGAAGGTAATTCAGAGTTTTTTGAAATTTTATATATTTTACAAACAAAACCAAACTGCACCACCAAGAAATTTTCAAAAGAGTGACGCTATCATCGCCTTTTATAAATACGGGACAGATTAAAATCAGCAGTTCATGAGGGAGCTACCTTTCAATGAACGATTAAACAATTTCAAGATCTTCAGAGTATAAAAATAAATTTGAAATGACATTTGCCCGCAGAATTACGTTGGAGAACTTTAGGCTTACTAGAAGCAGATCAATACGAGTTTGACGTTTCAGGAAGGCTAAAAGTTAATTATTCCATGTTGCCCTGCTGTGGAACCAGTTTGAAACTACTAGTCCAGCTACTCGAAGACCAGAAGTAGGTAAGCCAAGGGTTACAACATCTTCAGAAGACAGGTACTTGTATCTTAGTGCACATCTTAACATGATGTTCACAAAATGTAACAACTCTATCAGCTACGAGAATTTGACTGCAAAAGGAGAGCTTTTCGCTTCGACCAATACTGAGTATACATCTTATCTCCCGCCTCTAGAGGGAACTTTTGAAATGGGTATGTAGTCATGTAACCTGGACTGAATACCAATGGAGGTCAGTTCAGTTTACTGCTGAGTTCCACGTTGCTTGAAAGAGTCATTATCGACGTGTTCACTTTTGGAAACAAACATTCGATATCTTTCATTTCGCACACAAATGGGACAGGGACAACAATTCAGAAGTCGATGTTCTTGTATGGGTAGAGTATTTTCAGGTAAGAACATAGACCTGTTCTATTCATAAATTGAATCCTCAGTGTTCAGTTATGCAGAATCGATATACTGAATAACTATTTTCTCGATTAAATTAGCAATCGAAAGCTAATACAAATCGTATGTGAAAAACTCGTAAAACATTCAATTTATTTATTAAGGAATATTTAATGCAAAAAACTTATAAGACAATTAATAATTTAAAAAATGAAGAACACTATATACAATGTTTCAAAAATTTAACACCATTTTTAGTGGTGAATTAAAAGTAGGGCCTATATGGAAGAATTAAGAAAATATTAACATTCTTCTCTTAGTGAAAAAGTTCTTAATTTTCCATATAAGCAATATTAAAAGGATTATTCATATGAAGTTAATTTCTTTAGTACCAAAATAATGCAAAAAAAGGATATCATAACTTGCAGTCATGGAAGAGTGAGAAAGATAAAATCATAGAAGTGAACTAATTCTAAAAATTCCCATGCCCACCATGTACTGAGTTTGAGGCTCTATTTAGCATTTAACATAAACGTTTTTATATTAATGCTAAATATTTAACATAAATATCAGCAATATCATTTTAAAACTGGTGAAAACTCTCATTGTTAAAATTATATAATTATATACCAGCTCATCCCAAAGGATAGAAGATGCAAGTTTTAATACAGAATTTGAAGAGAAATGTCGACGTAAATTTAGAAGAAATTTACTTTCTAACCATTTTTACCATACCAACATCAAAAACATTAAACTTTGAAGCAATGCCAAAAATCTGAGCTTTTATAATCTGAAGTATCATCATGTTAATATCAATAGAAGCAATCACGAATTTAACCACATTTGTAATTTAATAGCATTGAAAAGTTTTCTTTTTTTTTAATAAATAGCCTTCGACTTAAATTGCGTTCACTTTTTACTTCAACGTAATCAAAATGTAACAGAAATAACGCCTTACATGTTTTCCTATTTAATTATTGAATTGTCTTTTTAAAAATTAAAAAGGGACCAAATTTATGCATTTCATTTTAAAAGAAATTACTAAAACGCACTTGTGATCAAATTTAATTAATTAAGTTTTTCTAAACACAAACAGTTGCAACAAATAAAATAAGCAGCGCTGAATATTTCAGGTAAAATGGAAGCTTACACTTGATTTGTTTGATACAAATTTAAAAATAATTATTTTAATTTGCTTCACATTGAACAGAATGACTGATTGAGTTTATGAATGCTCCAAATTGTATTTGTTACTTGGTTATTTATGAAAACAATGGAAAAATGTATTGATGTGTTGTCGAGGAATAAAAGATTTTATAGAAGAGGTTTTCAACATTATTTTTTTTAAGAAAATACTACATAAACATTCCCCATTCAGTTATTTATTAAAACCATTAGCTTTTAAGATATATATAATTTAATTTAGAAATAAGTTTTTGTTTGAAAAGAGTTTTGATTTAGTTTCTTTTTGCAGCAATTATGTTAATTGTTATGATATTCGAGAATCATAAGAAATTCGATAACCTGGCTGTAAAAAAAAGATTCCTTACAACTATGAAATTCAAATAAATTCATGTATCGAAAAGTAAGATAATTGAACTACTTAACATATGAATAAAACGTACGAAAGAAGCCGCTGAAGAATTGTTACAAACACAAACATGATGATAAAAATTCATTACAAAGAAATAGGGATTCGAACTAAAAATACTTTTTTGTAATATTAAAGAATATTTGCGTAATTCTTTTACAACCTATCAAACATTGTTTTAAACTATTATCAAGAGGTATTAATGACTAACTTTAATAGTTTATATGTAAAAGCATTTTTCTGTGGAAAAGTTGTTCAAGATTAGGAAATTTAAACTAAAACTTTATGCCATATATGAGACACAATCAAAATAGTAAAGCAAATGTCGCTTATTTTCTTTACAATGGAATATTTTTTTAAAAATTATTGACCAAACAAAAGCATTGCTTGAAAGGTAAAATTATGAGCAACAACCAAATTTATTTAAATAAAAATGAAATATAACTATTATTACATATATATAATCAAAATACTGAACAATTACTGGAAGTAAATTTCTCCATAATTTGACTTTAATTTACTTTCATGAAAATAAATAATAATCAAAGGAATTTTAATTTTGTAGAAATTGTTGTAAAGGTCATTAAAAAATGAATGCGGAATATCTTTTTGTGTAAATTGTAATATCTGAATGCTAATTGCTATTCGATATTAATAATTTTAGGTAATTTACGTACATACTTAACAGTTAAAGAAAAAGTGCATTGTAATAAAAAATATTTTTCTAATTTTTATTGAGATCAAAATATCTAATTTTTTTTCAAATGTTTCAGAACAAGGAATCAAAAATATTTTATATTAAAGGAAATATTTTAAGCAAGTCGCCTTGCACAACCATTGCCTTATGTCTGGAATGTTAAAAATGACCAAATTTAAGGAATATTTTTAAGATTTTGACTGGAAGTACATTTTCTCATGAGTTTTTGTTCTGATTGTTTGCATTTAGTTGCATTATTTTTTTTATCATTTTAATGTAATCATTTTCAAGATTTTGATTAGTGGTTTTTCTTTAATAATTCATATATAGAATAACATGAGAAAAGTTTAAAAACGATGAAGATAAGTGTACATCTTAAACTCCCCTTTTTTCCGAAATTTGTTTTTGATAAAATCTGTTATTAAATGAACAATAACAATGCTATCTATTCACACAAAAATGGTTACTGTGCTACTTGTCAATTTTTTCAAAAATGTTCCTGAGACATATTTATTTTTAACATTGCAGAGATAGAGAAAATGAAGTGTGAAGCGCCCTCTGGATTGATTTTCATTCATATACCATGAAATTTACACCTAGCCTTTTCTGGTGTACATAGTTAATACATTAGTATCTGGCAAAGATAACTTCAGGAAGTTATTGCAATATGTCAATAAAGTGCCAACTAATTTGTTACGTAAACTGTCAGAAAATATATTGCTTCATAAAAAAGAGTAAAATGTGTTTTAAGTAGAAGCACGTTCCTTTGCTAAATATTAACTCACCACTTTCAACGTTCTTTTTTCAATTTCTTTTTCGATAATATCTTTCTATTCTAAGAAGTGTATTTGTTCAAACGTTTAGTTAAGAGAGTGCACACATTTTATGAGTTTATCTTCATATAAACTAAGGACGCCCACTTCGAAATATTTAAGAGAGACTTTTTTGTGGAGAAGAAAACGACGAAACTTATTAAACGATATTGAGAACGGTATTGCTTACAATTTTTTCCCAAGTTTCGTTTTTTAAAAAATAAAATTGCCTTGTTTTTATTTATAATATATCCCTACGCGTGAAATGTTTTATGTGTGAAATTTAACCTTACAAAAGCCAGTATTAGTAATAAGAATGTTTTTTATCAGAAATGTAAGACAAATGGTTACAATATAGAAACATTACGCATAAAATCCCAAAATCAATCAAAACTGAACATAAGAAATCTGTGAGGAAATCTCTCTCTCTTTAGGGAACATAACTGATCCTATTTGAGACATGAGGATAGTGAAATTATGTTTATTCTAATTGCTTAGACAAAATTACGCGGTATTTTTAAATATGACGGTATCTACAATTTGTCTACCTTAATTTCATTGAGTTTAGTTTAGTTTAATTTTTATTAACGTCGCACTAGAAGCAACACGAGGGCTATTGGCGAAGGACCTCGTAATTTTGAACCACGGTCAAGTGACGAGGACGACACCTGAGCTGGCACCCCCTCTCCTAACATCCACACCACGCCAACAGGAGAACTTTGGGGCCCGAACAGATTTAACGTGCATCAACCCCGGCTACACGGCGGGTCTTTGGCGGCCAAGGATCGAACCCGCGACTGAACGAAAACCGCGACCTTGACCACTAGGCTACCGCGGCCCTTAATTTCATTGAATGGCTTTTCTATGTAATGTCACAGCTCTAACTACATTATTTCGCAAGCTATTTAAATTTACTTTTAACTGTTTGCCAAATCATTTCTTTGATCTTCAAAAATATAAAATGCTTTCTTCTGCTTAACTGCTTAATATGATTTTTCATGACTGACATGTATTAAAATTGTTTAAGTTTCCTTTCTTTCTGTAATCAATATAAATAATTGAAATATTTTCTGGTCGTTTTACATATGATTGATACATTTTATGGATTTTAGGGAAACAATAATTTTAAAAAACGTACAAAATTAGACATAACTAGTTTTTTTTTTTTTTTTTTTTTTCGTAGAGTCTGATAGAAGAAATTTGTAAATCAATAAGTAATACTAGTACAACCAAACCCGTTTACAGAATTTTGAGAAATATTTTAAGGAAATTGAGGAATAGACATTTATTAAGAGTATTAAAATTTGTAGATGATTTGAAGAAGTTTTAAAATATTGAAATATTTTGAAAACAATTAAAGTTTTAAATAATTGTTTGCTTGTAAATGAAGTTTTTTTTTCCTGTAAAGATCATTTTATACTGGGAATATAAACTTTTTTCTGATAATTATATAATGAGTAAATTTTTCAAAGGTTCCTGTGTCCCTTACAGAGGAATATCCCAGGTGTAATCGGTGTCATCCTCGTCACTTGACCGAAGTTCAAAAATTATCCGTCGCCAATAGCCATCGTGTTGCTTCTAGTGCAACGTTAAAAAATCCAACCAACCAAACCAGCTGTAATCAATTACGGGACATAAAGGCACAATGCAAATTCTGATTGGAGTTCAAGTATTTTTGAAATATAATGATAATCATACTACGTTCATATTGAAACAATATTTGTATGATATTTTCGAATTTCTGATCAGGGGAATATTTTGATTTATTTGAAAGCGAAATAAATCTGTAAAACTTTTCTTTTTCAAAACGTATATTTAAGAAGTTAAAGGGAAAAATAGAAAGAAAATCTCGATCAACTTTATTTTATCAAAAATTATAGAAGAATATTGACTATTTTACAATAATGAAATTACCATGATAATAGTGTGATCAAGGCTACAGCAGATGTTATTTCTATTGAGTTGCATGTCTGACTACTGAATCCAATTAAGACTTGTTTTATAGAGGGGCTGATTCACATTAAATCTGTTGAGGCTCGTAGTCTTCCTGTTCATGCGATTTGGAAGATAGATAGACTCAGATTTTGTCCTTGTCCCTTTGTCCTCAGTTCAGAATTACGAGATCCTATACCACTAGCACGTTTTTCTTCTTAGAGCAACATCAATAAGCAATAAATAAAGACAATAATTAAATTTAAATTAAAAATAGATGTAATTTCGATTCTTCATAGTTTTGTTTTCTGTGAATCGGATAGTTATGCCATAGTTAATTTGATTCATATTTATACAATTTACAAAAGAAGTTTTCTGAGAAAACTGCCCTTTTTATTAATACAATGCATGTCTACAGGTAGTATTCGATTGTAACAGTCAAATTGAAATAAGTTAAGTAAAATAAATTCGGTGGAAATAAGTAAATGTGTGTCATATCATGACTCATTTTCAAATAAGCTTAAAAGCTACTCCTAAATACCACGATTCCCTCCAAACTCTTGTCAAGTATATTAATACTGCATAGTTATCATTCAGATATGGTAACAAATGCATATTTTACAATACTAATAATTTAATTGTAGCATATTAAAATGTATAAATACGGAACTTGAGAAAGTAATAAGTTCAAACTGATAATTACCTACATTTAAGTGCGATAAATATATTTTCATTTAATAAAAAGGGAACAAATTTCTAAACATTTCTATTCCTTCAGATACGCATTAAAGTATGAAAGTTAAAATGTTTTGGTAGAAATGTTTAAAATATATATTTCTTTGTAAGGTGCTTAAAAGTGTGTTAATTTTATCTCGAAGGTTTAAAATGTTAAAAAAAATCAAATAATTATAATCCATTCAATCAAATTTTAATAGTTTCTTATTTCGCAGTAATTTATAAAAGAAATAAAGCTTTCTTTTCAAAATAGTTGCTCAAAACCCACTTTTATTTTTTTTTAAATATAGTTCCATTAAAATAAGAACTTTTTCTTGCATGAATTTTACGTCAAACAGAATTTTTTACACAAAATTAATTTAATTTTCTACAGTAAATTGATTAATGAATCTAAACATGCTCTGTTTAAAATAGACTAATTTGATAAAAAAAATAATGTACAAAAAAACCATAGTAAAAGTTACGTTAAAAATGAAAAAAGCAAACATTTTTTTATAATTTTATATATATATATGCCCAGGATTTTTTAAGTGTCTAATTGTTATGCAATTTTTGAAATATCTTTCACACAAGTTAAAAAAAGAAAAACTGAAGCAGGAAAAAGTGTATTTAAAGTTTTAAAGTTCTTTTTTTTTTTTTTTTAATTTTGGTTTATGTGTGACAGTAATATTCTAAAATATTCAGATTTGTTAAATCACACTTTCTTTTCCTTAAACATTTCTCTATATTCGGTTTTTTTTCTAATTGTCTTGAGGGGCCTCAGTAGCCTAGTGGTTAAGGCATCGGACTCGCTGCCGGAGTTTTTCATTGAGTCATAGGTAAGAGCCTTGATGCCACTAAAGACCCCACCCCCTCCCCTCATGATGTATGTATAATCTGTCGGGGTCCAAAGTCCACCCGTGAGTGTGGTGTGGTTGTTAGAGAGGAGATGCCAGCTCAGGTGTTGTCCTCGTCACTTGACCAAGGTTCAAAATTACGAGTGTGTCACCAAAAGCTCTCGTGTTACTTCTAATGCGATGTCAATAAATCCAAACCAAATCTAATTGTTTTGTTCAAAGAGCCTCATAAAGTGATGCAGTATTCCAAATTAGTCACATCTTGCCAAATGATAATTACATAACCCTAAGAATTTTTGAAAATAGTTCTTCTCTAAAATAGTTATAAATATTTGACTCCTATTATTAAAATTCCTGTCACGAAAGTTGAAGAAATCTTTGCAACCTACAAACCAAAACTAATAGTCTTTGACCAACATTTCTATTTTAATGAGTTCATGTTATATCATAGGTTCTGCATCGCGCTCAGAAGCATCTCTTCAAGAGTGTTTGATAAGAGAGATCTGAAAGTTCTTACTTCATAATATCTTAATCTCTTTTATTACTAAGAGTTTTGTGCTTCCAGTCGTGCTGAGTATTATAGTTAATCGAAATTATAACTTCTCCACATAGCTCGAGTTGCAGATCCAAGCCAATTTATCAGTCCGTCATCAAATTTGCACGGATGACCCAATTAGCTTTCCATTTTTCCTTCACGAATATAATTGCCTCAAATGTCATTTACATACTAATGGAAAATCATTTCAATTAAACCAAATAAATCCATTCAAGTCTAGCGAGCCATATTTGACCCGTGTTGAATTACAACAGCATTTACGACTTAGCCAACATAATAAAAACTGTAAAATAGTGAACTAAAAATACCATAACTTAATTTATAAAACTTTTATGAACATGATTATTGAACATGAACCACAATTTCATCAGAGAACTCTTACTAATTGTGTTGAATAGATACACCATTTTCCTTACTAATAGCAGCAAATATGTTACCGGATGTTTAAACATAATACTTATACGTCATTACTTTTAGTTCTGTTGCCTTTTTCTATGCTTAACATTATTTATTTCGTTTTCTGAAAACTAAATAGTAAGTGTATTTATTTTACGTTTATTAATATGTACATTTTTTTCTGTCTGGTAAGTTAATATTCGGAAAAATATTGTTTTTCTTTACATTTTAGCTACCCAACGGGCTATTGTTTAGTTGGATCTCTTTCGACGTACCAGGTTACTTTTGGCGTACCAGACCACTTTAGGCACACCAGATCATTTTTTAATTTCTTATCATTTGCTTCAATTTTCATTATATTTAGCTTAAATATATTCAACCTAATAATTTATCGTTCCCTTTAATTTTAACATCGGAAAGGTTTACTAATATTCATTTTTCTATATTTTATCCTTTGTTTCGAATTCTTATATTTAAAAAAGTAATTTAATAATAATTATAACAAAAAAAAACACCTTAGGTAGCTAAATCTGTTTGCAAAACTTTAGATACACCTTTTTAGTATTATTATTATTATTATTGTTAACGATTACTTATCTATTATAGGCCCTTGCATTTAGTCTGTACCTTTATTGAAACCAGATCGTAGTGAAACTAAACAAAAAGTTACTGAGAAAAGTAGGAATCAGATATTTTTGCTGTAGCATAAAATATAAATAATATGCTTTGCGTGCAATAATACTATTAGTGTAACGAAGTTATGTAACACAATTAGTTACTTTGAACAGCATAAGTGGTGTGATAAAAACCACAAATAGGAATACTCAAGCTACAAAAGTAATTTAGAAACGAAAAAATACGACCGAAACTACATAAAGAGCAGCCCACGCGAGATTTATTTGCTAGAAATGAGCTCGTTCCTGGCAATGAATTTGACACCATTGAATTAAATTAGCTTTCAGCTTACTCTTACCTCCAATAGTTTTATCCACAGTTACATTCCTTTTTCCGAACATGCTTATTTAAGCTTCCAATTTCAAACTTTCCTAATCATCCTAAAAGTAATTGTTACTAAGAACATTAAGCAGTTAACACACAGGCAGTAAATTTAGGTGAGGGACACTGAATTAATTTTATTTATTTGTTTATTTTTACGTACATTCCACGCTTTCAATTCATTGTTTGTACATGTATATTATTTATCTCTTTTACTGTTGAGAATTACGATTGGTAATTAAGTTCTTAACCATCAGCAACTCTTTTGAATTTTAATATGCCAGATCATATAGATCAAATGGATAAGCGAAACATTACGGTTATCCATCATTTTTCTTAGAAATTGTCTTTTTCAGTTCTAAAACAAATTGCCCCAGTAAAAGAACGTTCCACAAAGAAATATTCAGAGGAAGTAAAATTTTATATATGCTCTACTTCCGAAGTATTTTTGGTTCTCTCTTATATCAATGGCTTGTTTTTCACATGAATTCCTAATTTGATTCAGAACACGATTTTATGAATTCGTAAAACAGCAAAGTGTTTGTCAGGTATAGTAAAATTTCCATATAAAACATACATAAATCTCCAATTCTTACTGTTTTAAGAAGTTAAAAAAGCCGTACAGTACAGCTTTTGTAATGAATTTCTAACTTTCATTACGAATTGCTATACAATTGCTTATAAATATTAATATCTTGAATGTAGATATGGAAAATAGTAAAAGTATTGTTAAGTTCAGTATTTTTAAATAAGCCCACCCCGTAAGGTACTTTAGTACTTATTTGAAACATCACTAAAATATATCAACCGCATGAAATTCTTCTAAAGGTTTAGTTCACGTTTCATTAAATATTTATACTTAGGAAAATTTATAAAATTTGTCTCTTTGTTTTCTCATAAAACGAGAAGTAAAGTATATATTGTTGTAGAAGAGTAAAATAAATATTACTTTACAACTCTTTGATTTATAGCAAAAAGTGTAATAAAATATATTGAAACTTTTATGTAAAACGAACTAAAAGCTATTACATAGAAGGTTGTTTATGAACTTCTATATGATAGCTTAGAACTTGTACAGAGTGTTTCGAAACATAGGGCAAAAATTTAAGGGGTGGTAGAAAATATCTAAATAATCAATTTTCACCGCATAATGCATACGCAGGGAGAAAGTAAAGAACCGCAACACGGTGCTGTATTGGGAGGCATAAAGCTCGAGTTTTCTTACACATCGTCATTTCTACCTGTGGATTTCAATAAAGGCATGGCAAAGCACAATAATCAGGAAAAGTTCATGTCTCCTGAAATTCACAGTAAAAATGATGATGTGTATGAAAACTCGCGCTTTGGGCCTCCCATTATAACGCCGTCTAGCGGTTCTCCACTTTCTCCCTACCTGTGATGATACTGTAAAAGTTTCTTGCTTAGATGTTTTCATTCATTCCTTTAATTTCCTCTCATGAGTTTCGAAACACCTAGTGTATGTGTAAAGGTAAAAGTGCATCACTTACACATTTACACATTTGTACACATATTTAGCAACTAACTTTGGTGAATAAAATGTATTGCTTTGCTCAAAATCCAAATATATTAACATCCGGTATTAATTCAAAAAAGTTAATATAAAGCTTCCAAATCAAGTATTATTCACTCTAAATATGTGGCGGCTGCCTACGTCATCTTTTAATATCATAACCTGAAATTTTACGTTAAAAAATGGCGTTTATGTCCCTTCGTTTATCGACTGTTGCTGCAAAGCAACTTTCTCAGAAAGTGCCAAAGATCACTCCTAAAATATCATCATGTCTCTCAAGGTACTTAAGACAAGCGCAACTAGTGATGTTCTGGCGCACGTTTCGGCGCCTTCTGAATAAATTGGCGCACGTTTATCTCCATTCCGTATCATCACGCTGCGTTGATACTGGAGGGGGAGTATTGCAGCGACGCTCTTCAACGTTAAAAGGCCTTACTCAACCAGCCCGAAGCGATATCTTTTCGGCTTGATTGGTAGGCCCGTCGTCTTCGGATCCCTTGGTCCAGGGTTCGAATCTGCGCTGCCGTTTCGCGAGCGCCACAAATATACTTAAAAGGGTCGAGAAATTTCAAATAAATCACTTTCAAAAATAAAGCTAAAGTTCTTGATGTGCAACAAATACGCTTGAGTAATTGTAAAAAAATTCAAAACAACTAACTGATTCAACACAAATTGAAATTCATAGAAATTTGTCTGTAAATTTGTTAATTTAAAATGAAATTTTTTTCAATTATTGTTGTTTTCAAATTCAGAAACTTTTTTTTAAAGTTCAAGCTTATTTTTAGAGAAAAACATTTTATATTTTTACAGGCTATATCACAGCGTATGTGTAAAATCAATTACAAAATAAAAATTTCTAATGGAAAAGAGACTGAATATTACTTTTCTAATTTGACGTCTATAATAAATTATTTTCTAAATGCATTTTTTCCAACAATTTCAGTTTGTCACGAGGTGGAATTTTAATATTTGAGTTGCACTGCGTAGCATGCATCAACATTAATTATTTTCTTTCTGTCTCTTATGAGTCTCATGCAGTTCATTAGAATTAGAATTTTTAATCTTGTCTCAAATAGAAAATTACACTCTACAAAATTTAAAATTAACAGACATTATGAATAATGAATAGCTACTCATTTTTTTCTTTCTCTAGCTTTCAAAACATCTAATATCTTATTGTTCCAAAATTCAAGTAGATTGCTTACATATACATATATATAACTCTTTTTAATTATTTGATCATTTTTTTTTCATTTAAATTGTATTGTAGTTTGATTTAAATATTGTTTTTACATTTTATTCATGTCAATATCTCAGAATGTTGATGTATTAAATATGCCTTTTATTAACAAAGATTGAAGAATTTCTTATTATTCTATTTAACTCTGCGAAAAAGAATATAAACTCACACACATATATAAAAAATACATACACGAGGATCATTCGATAAATCCTTAAAAATTCCAAGAGATAGCTCTCGTAGCAAAGAAAATAGTTTGTTTTTAATACGCATCATGATTGACTAGACAGCCATCTAAGTCTCGGTCAATTCCATCATACAGTTTCCATTTTATTGTCTACTTAAGCAAGAAACTTATGATTACTTAGAAAAATGGAAAAGGTATTTCCAAGCGGTGATCAAACATTTATATTTTAAAGAATTAACATTGAAAGAGATCACAGCTGAGTTGGATGATGGTACATCTGCTCCTGTGTTTGCAACTGTTTACAACCGAAGAAAATAGTTTTTGAAGCAGTCGTACATCCACCAAAGATGAGCGTCATGTGGGATGTCCAGTGGAAGTGATTTCTCTCAGAATGATTGACAAAATACATGAAATGGATTTGAATGATAGACACGAAAGGGTAACGGCATTAAGCAACTCCTGTATCCAGCTCTATCGTTCGGCGCACGCCATCCATCTCTATGCTGCATTGGCAACTGAAGCCTAGTTAATAATCGCCGTGTTGACTGTCCCCACTGCTGCAAACGTAGTCGCACCGTACGAGCGGATACTGGGCGTGCTGTAAACATCACCATTTCCTGAATAATGGTTCGTGATGTGGTTGCACGGTTTCGAAGGATCGATCTCACAGTATATCTGTCCTCTCGGGTGTTTATCATGGGAGGGTGTGGTGTCCTGCATGCCGCTCAGTAAGAACCTCAGAAACCCATTTATTCCATATTCGCATGACAGTGGTTGGATTTTGACCAGTGCGAGGGGCAATATCATGGAACGATAATCAACACTCTCGATAGGCAACAATCCTGCATCTATCGTATTTTGAGACTTGCTTGTTAGCATTTTTTCTTATTCGAGGCATAACACGATATTCTGAGCAAACTCCGGCATTACAAAGCGCTTCTCGAATGAGAAATACACTACACAATTTTTCTTTTGAATTACAAAATGAACAGTAATTCCCTTTAAATTTCAGTAACTGTATAAAAAACACATAATACCAACGCTTATCGCGTAATGCATATCTTCCCGATATTATTTATATCTTTATTTTCTCAATATTTCACTGGCTCTCTCTCCATATAAACATACAATACATTCATTTTAATCCGAGATGTTCTAGATCTCGAGACATGATTATGGAACATTAATAAAGTTTTAACGGGTGTCCTAAAAGTAAATCAAACTAGATAGAATTTTAAACGATTGAAATGTGAATTTAACTTGTTTATATACATTCTGAACTTGTGTAGATGATATAATATTCGACATTGTATTTTATCATTTTGAAAACTACTAATTTTTAATTCAAACATTGAAGATTACTTTGAATGAGTATTCTTGTATTGGTAAAAATCTAGCGCTAAAGAAAAATCAATACAATTCAATGGTAGTTAAAATAAGTTGCCTCGAGCTACTCTGCTAACATGTTTACGCGTATTTGTATTAGTACACCTTGAAGAAACGTTTTATGTTCTTCGAGAACATTTTATTGTTCCACATATTGCTTGTATACAATTATAACCTGTAGAAAATAGGAAACATTGAACTGAAATGAAAACTTACATTAATAATCCTTAAGTAATCTCTGGGGAGGGGGACATACGACGGAACAATAACGCCGAGTCCAATTGCTTCCAAATGTTGGTCCTCATGGGACACTTGTCTCATCATGTTGAAACTGTATGGCGATTCGAACATGTGCGAGGGCATCGTTAAGTACACTCATGTCCATAAAAAAAGGATAATGCTAACTCCGGCAAATAAAGGCTCAGAAACAAAACAAGCGTGACTTATTCAAAATGTATATTTATTAAGAAAAGATGAATAAAAAAGATATTGTATGTGTGATACCATTCACAAAAACTACGATGTTTGCTCCCAGGAGCAACTACAAAAAATATCTCCCTTACAAAATCTTAATATGACGTGGTTGGTATGATTAATACCTTGTGTGTGTCTCATATGATGAAATACAGTCCGTACGACGCCTAGATATGCTAAATATCAAACTATTGAGCTGATATTAAGGAAGATTACTCCATTCAGAAAGCAGTGCTCTCCGAAGTTCCAGAATACATGTAGGAAGTGGTTGATGGGCTGCAACTCTTCTGGCAGACATGTCCCCCACATGCACTATCTAATTCATGTCAGGTGAGAATGTAGCTCATTCCATACGGGAGTTATTCTCAGATTAAAGGCATTCGTTTACATTGTTGCTCCATGAAGACGGACATTGTCATCCATAAATGCAAATTCCGCGTGCATGGCACTCTTAAGTATGTTGTTCCAGAATGATGTCCCGATAAAATTCCGATTTAAATATTGTAGATCTGTTCTTGAATCCAATATAATTCTACCCCGAACGATCATCCCTGCACCACCATAACGGTCTCGTTCAATTTTGTTGTCGTGGTGGTAGCGGGTACCTGATGTTCTCCATATGAAAGTCCGACATGTGAATCTGACTGCAAGCTAAGCCTGGAATCGTCGGAAAACATTACACAAGCCTACTGTGACGATATCCACATTGCATATTCTCCTCCAGGCTAACTGCTGGCGACCGAACACATATTACTGGCCTGAGAACATACAGATCAATATATCCCAAACGTCTGTACTCGATTTGTCTTTTAAATGTCAAACATGGGGCTGAACATCAGACGTAATCTGATGTATGGACCAACTAAACTATCCATATGATATGGCTAACTAATTTAGAGTGAAGCGTTGTGGTAAGGCTAGTGGTCGTATGAGTTGTCTAAAACCCACGTAAGCGCCTTTGAGTATTGAACACCCCTACAAATTAAAATGTTTATTCATCACTGAACATTATAGAACTAGAAAAGTGCAGATCACGCTGATGAAGGAGAAGAAAACACTGTGCAAACATGACTCGTCTTGGGTGATTAGCCGGCTGCAGTAATTGAACTATCTGGCTGTGAAAGGTATGTAAGGCTCCGCCATGTAAAACACTCCAGACAGTTGATCGAGACTTTCCAGGGGAGAGTGTCAAGTGTCCGTACACTGGTTCCGAAATTTCAGTCCACAGTATGCAACCCCCCCCCTTTCGGTATCAGCGTTCATGCTACTTGGGGCGTCCTAGTATCCTGCATCTTTGATGAGAAAGATCCACACTGTTAGGTACCCAAATGAGCATTTGATGATTTAGTTGGTGTTTTATTAGATATCTTTTCCTGATACAATCGGATAATTGTTTCGTTTTATTTTATATATATATATATATATATATATATATATATATATAATTCAAAAGTTACAACTCCATCAGAAGTAATATATGGCTTATGATTTACAAACTTTAAATATGTTTTTCTCGGATTTTTATTTTAATCCATGTAATTTTTTCTGTTCTCTAAAGTCTTCTTTATGTTCAAGATAAAGAGTCTTTACATTTTTTATATACTTTCATAATCCATGTGCAACAAAAATTAGTGCAGTTGTTAGAATTAGAGTCTCAGTTATTCTTTGAAAAAAATTCAGAATTGACATTTTTATAATTTGCATGTTTTATCGGGATTAGCTAAAAAAAAATTAAAATTCTAATAAAAAAGTGAGTTTTTCAGCTCTGCACTAACTTTTGATCCTAATGATTAAAAAAATCTAAATATGATTAAATAAGAAACAAATATTGAAATTTCAGTTTTTTATAAGATTTTTAAAGAAGTTTTTTTTTTTGAAATTCTAAAATAGAGGCTTACCAAACTAATTTTTTTCGGGATCAATTAAATAACACAATCCGAGAAAACGATAAATTACTTTTAATATTATAGGATCTCATTTTTTTTGATACAGGATACTTGTAGTTTTGTAATGCAAAACGGAAATTATGGTAGAAGGAAATGGCTTATTAGTTTATCTAACTTTAATCAAATGTTTTTCTTTATCTTCAAAATCTCGTGAGAAAAAAACTTTTATCGAAATTAAGACCAGGTTTGATAAGAAAAGAGGGAAAAATTAATTTATAAAAAACAAATTATCATGAAATAGAGCTGTAAAGAAAAATATCCCAAACTCAAAGCAAACTTCTTCCGTTTATATTTAACTTCGAATTATTTCATCTTTGTCAAACTTTGTTTTTCACATTACTATGAAACAATCGTCTTACAAATGAAAAAAAAAAAAACTTTACGTTTTAACTTCATACTTGAAAAAAATATTAAGTTTTAAATCATATATTTACGATTACCTTAAACTAATATAATTATGTGGGTTTTTTTGTAAAACGTTCGTGAGAGGTATTCACTGAATGGAAAAATGCGAGATCGGTAGTTTTTAGTTTTAAAGGACCTACAACGAAAAGTAGTGTCGGTTCATTTGTTTGATTTCTTGGAAACATCCACCACACATGCAAAAGTACTCCTTATCATAACAAGCCTTTCTTTCGTCGCAATACTCTTTTAAAAGCTTGATGAGAAGAGATTCAACTCTCTCTATATGTTCTTTGGAGAAAAAAAATTATAGTAGATCTAAATATTTCTACGAAAATTTCCTGGGTGTGGGAGACTAAAATTAAGTTCAACCAGGTGGATAACGACAAATGTTGCTTTATTCGTAAATATTCAGGACAACACACAGGTAGTAGAGCTTTGACAACAGTACAAACAGAAAATACAGCACTTGCACAGTTTAGTGATACAGATACAAGAACAAAACAGCCAAGTAATAATAGCCACAATTATATCAGCAACGTTCAACTCACTAGTTTACTAGGTCTCATTATGGAAAACCTCCGCAGCAATACTCTGCACTTGCAAGGAAGACTCTGACAATTTCCGTTAGATACTCGCTGCTTCTATACACATTCCCTAAGCACGCTTCCCTTCCACTTGCCGACAGCTTTCAGTCGGTTTACCGAATGGTCTCCGCAATAGAGACTCCAAGGACAAGACTCACTCACAGACTGACTGATTCTGACTGACTCCTTCCCTACACTGCGGCTCTTGCCGTATTTACATATTTTTCAGCCAGGTATGACGTCACATGGGAAAATTCACGAAAAGCCTTTAACTTTTTTCCTCATTGATATTTTACCAAGATCCAGCACATCAGGTATTTTCTATTTGTCTCCAAATTCTCACCTAGTTTAAAGAATCATTGCTTTATCTTTATCTGAATGATGATATGTACGTGAATGTTTTTTTTCCTTCAAAAATTAGCCGCTGCTATGAGGCGTAATCTCATATTCATAACAATACTCTATCCCTCCTAATAATGTACATATAATACATCAATTTACTTGTGACCCCTTAAGTGCTTACTATCCTTTGGTAAATATAGGAATCATTACCCTAAGGAATCTAGAGGTATTTTCCTTCCTATGGTGATTACTGAGTTTGGTACAAACAGATAATGCTCCCCCCTCCCGATATGTTAGCGATCCTTCTTTATTTTCAACCATTCATTTATGTTAGTCAACCATTTTTTAACTTTTCCTGCTTTCTTTTTCAAAAGCTCTACATCACAGATGCATATTGTTTGAAGCAGTGTAGTCAGATTTAATTTTTTGTCATAAGCCATCATTGTAACTCAGTCACTTTCTTATTCCTTTTCCATGTATGAATACATTAAATACAGAAAGATGTAAAGTAATGTCGACTATATGTTACGAAACCTTTTTTTCCTTTCTACGGGTGTGCGGGGAGTGAAAATCGAATTCAACTCGGAGGATAACAACAAATGACGATTTATTCGTTAATCTTCAAGACAACACAATGGTAGGACAGCTTGAACAATAAATAACAGTACACAAAATACACAGTGACACAAAAACTGAAACAAAATACACATTAAGTTTTTTTTGTTACGGTTATTTCAGCAATGTTCAGATCACCAGCTAATTACTCTTCACTTCGGACAGCCTCCGCGGTAATATTCTGCACTTCCAGACCAGGATCCTACAATTTCGAGCAGATATTCGCTGCTTCTTCGAAAATTCATCCTTCACGCTCCCATTCAAGCGCCGATAGAGTTCAGTCAATACCCCGATCAATCTCCTCAACAGATCCTCCAAAAACAGACTCCGTAACAGTTCCTCTAAATTCAGGCCGAATCTCCATTTGATTCAGTCAGCCACAATTTCCCATTCGGTCTACAAAGCAGACTCCACAGACAAACTAATTGCGTACACAGACCAATTCTTCCTAGCTCAGGGACTGACTCACCGACTGTAGCTCTTTGCGGATTTATACCTTTCCAGTCAGGCGTGACGTCACATAGGAAAATTAAGGAAAAGTCCGTAACTTTCTTATCAATCGATTTTTCGCTCAGCTTCCAAAACTTGTGAATACTTTCCATTCGTCGCGAAAGTCGCCATGTTTCTTGTCAAGTCTCCAAATCCACCACCAAGGTAAAGGATTTAATGCTTAAACTCTCTTTTGAAAACTAACGACATCTCTGTGAATCAATTTTTACCTTTATAAAAGAAGCATTGCAGGGAAGTATCAACTCATTTTCGTTACATTATGAAATATGAATTTTGTAACAATGTATCTTCTTCCAATTCGTGATGTGTTATGCATTTTTCGCGTAATAGCAATTTTACTTTGTTTAATATAAGAAACATACTGTTACAGAACGTTTCCTTTCGAAAACCAGAGAATTTTGTTTTATAAAATTAAATCTATGTACTCATTATCCATTTCAACCAATAACATCTTAAATTAGCTAATATAAAGTGATCGGGCCAAGATTCTGTTATTATAGTTACAATGGTAACTCAGAACATTATTGTTATTGTAACTGGGTTAAGGAATTGCTTAGGTTCAAAGGGGTTCTTGAACTTGTACACACAGGAACATGAGAGTTTCATGATGAGTTTTGCTCTTTAAAAATGAAACAGCTGTTTTATTTACCATTGTCATACTTTTAAATAACTTACTATCAATACAAATTTATTTATTTAAATTTATTCTGCTATGTACCAAATAAGGTTCACCAGAATATCCAATTTCTTCTACACGTGTTTGCCTTTTGAGGGATAGCAGTCATAAAAATACTACTTTTGAACATTATGTGGAATATTGGGAATCCGTGTTAATTTTCCTTTTCTTAAAAGGAAGAAACTGAATCTACAGCTGTCTCTATGAATCAATCGTGAAAAGAAAATTGAAATAAATTTAAAGGAAGACATTTTAATTAACTTAAGACCATATACACAGTACATATCTCAATTCAGTTATATAGTAGTTGACGTGATAGTAATGTGTTGTCTGCATTTAGATTTAGACATATATTTAAAGGGAGTTGCCACATGAATCTTTGTTGATAATTTTTTTTTATTCAGTTAAATTCTGTAAACCTCAAATGCATACATATTTTTTTAATATCTCTGAAAGTGAAAGTTGTAAATACGTTTGATGAAATGAATCATTATTCGGGATTCTTAATGATTCTTCAGAAAACTGACATGACAATGTGTTATTTGTTTCAAAATAATATGAATAAAACATATAAATAAATTAAATATATCACATAAGACTCAACGACTTCCTTCAAACAATTTAAAAATTTATATTTACGTAAATAATAAACAAATAAATATAGGAAATTCAATTCTTCTAGTACATTATTCCAAAAGAGAATTTCAAAAAGTAACAATATCAAATATATTTGTTAAGAATAATGGCATGATCATAAATAACAAATTGCAACAAATTTATTTATTTTTTCAATCCCATTTAAAAACACTCAGAATAATCTAATTTCTCTACATAGGAAACTAATTATACTTTAAAATAAATGTATAAATGCAATAAAAAATATTTAAGAAATTTTAAGATAGTAAATAACTAATTACATCTATTACAAAGAATTACAATGGCATTTTTAATATTTGAAAAAATAATTAATTTTGGTGGGTTTTTTTTCAAAAGTAGAGTGAATACACGACTGAAATCAACCATGTTAACAATCCAATGTTCAGAATGCATTATTGCAATTATTAACTCAACGTTTGCTTTGGTAGATCTTAAGCATTATGTCATATTTCATTTATTGGTTTTCAAAATCCCTTCATATATTTCATTTGGTTTGATTTAAAAATAAGGGTTGTGATTTTTATCACTTCAAAATGGGAGTATAATTCAATTTTTTTTCTCGTTATGATCTATGGTTTTATTTTGGCTTATAAAATGCTGCACTCAACACGCAATGCATAATTTTAATACATCTACTTAAAATAAAATTTACAAACTAATTCACAAATTAATTAATGAAAATTAATATGAATATTTATGAATGTTGTGAGAACATGTTTCAAAATATCAGGTAATATTTTAAAAGGAGCTTAAAATATTTGAATTTAATGTATATATGATCTTTTCATCTTATATTTTCCGTAGAAGAGGATCAATTTTAAATAAAAATGCATATTCCTAATAAGTGGAAAAATTTATTTTTCACTATGAATGCCGTCTACAAAATATTCTAATTCCTTTTTATTCAAATGTTGTTAAAGTTTGCTTGAAAATATCTGTTTATGGGAATTTTCCTAATGTTAATTGAAGATCACAAACATTTGATATAACAAAATTTCTATATAATAATTTTTCAAAATGTGGTTACACAAATCAAAAGTTATTTTTAAATTTTAAGAACATAAGAAATTTTTTATCAGTATTACTTCTACTAAAAATGCGTTTCATTAAATATTATTTCATATATAAAGGGATCTTAAACATACAAAAGTCTTTACTGTTTGAATCCCACGTATCATAGAATTCTAACATTTCAAATTGAATGCAATTTCTAGATTAAAATTTCATTAAATATTTAAGGTCAAACTTAACATTAGAAACTCTCCTGCGTTAAGAGCTCGAAAACTAGTTTTTAATATTTAATTACTGAGCCACTTAACACATGCTTATAAATAGAAACGGTAAATATATTATGAACGGTTCGCACAAAATTGTGCAATATATGATACCTAATAATTTTGTTTTAATATTTCTGGAATTAATTATCAGACGAGATTGAAATTCTGAACATATGCGAAAAAGACATTCACCCATTTTATTCTTTAAAAAATATGATTTTTTAATGATGAAAATTTTTGAAGAAAACTAAGTATTTTAATTAACTGCTTTGATATGTTGAAGAATGTTTATTTTTGCCTATTTGGATCTCCTAGGTCCAGTGGGGTTTATAATTTTTCTCGAAGATAGCAAATAATTTAATGTAAGTGTATATCATTTACCTTTCTGTTTAACAATGAGAAATTACACACACACACACACACATATATATATATATATATAACTCCCATTCTAGCCTTGCTTCTCTATCCTCTCAACACTACCTAATCTTTTGTTTGTGTAAATGGTGTTCATTAAAGAAAATCTGTTGTAGAATATTTTTTTTTTTAATTTTCAATTTGTTATGCATTCTAGCTAACTGGATGCTAATTAGTGTCTTTAAAAAGCATAGCTTTTGCTAATTAGTGTCTTTAAAAAACTAACTGACATTAAATTTAATAATTAATTAAATTTAATATCAGTTAGTTTTATGGCATATATACAATAAAGGAATATTTGCCTTTTTCTCATCCAGCAATTACGTGGCGCTCAATTTTGCATCGAGAGGGTCACATCTTCTTCTTTAGATGAATCCATTCTCTGTCCACTACCTCATCTACCGTCACTCTGCTCGCATATGTTCTTCTTTTCTCCAAAGCTGTGGTTAGGAAGAAGGGAATTATTTTCTCGGCATCTTCCGTTAGGGTACGTTTGATCACTAAACTTTCTGGTTGGCAAACTTCGTTAAGGGAAATTGTTAATATCTGCAGCAATACTCTCAACGGTATTCTCAGGATGGCAAATCGAAAAAAGTATTGAACCCTCCTTCATTCATTATACTTGATATATATTTTTAAGACGAGTAAAGGTTTCAGAATGCATTTCCAAGCTCTTGGTAAAGGAAAGCTAAGCATGAAGCCAATCTCGTTAGTATTTGTCAATATGTCTCTAGACCACGTTTTCTTAAATCTCTTTTAGGTGTTCCGATATTTTCTGGATAATCCCCTGATGCTAACACCAATTTTTTCCTTTGTTATTATAACGATTTTTTTTTCATTTTAATATTTTTGTGAAGTTTAGATAACTGCTTTTCTAGCCTTTTATATATATAAAAAAGAACCATTCATTTAGCGTATTTTCATTTCAAAAGGGATTTACATACATGAAAGAGGCATTTACTTCAGAAAAAATTAATCATATACTGAAATAAATAAACAGGTTATCTCTTAGTCTTCCCTCTTGCATGTATACGTGGCTATCATCGCCACATATACATGCAATAATTACTCTCTTCGTAATTTTTAGGATAATAAAGTGTAAAATTGGAGCCCGTTTTCTTTCCTTATTATCTGACCTTATGATGTGTAGTACAAAAAAAATTATCGCTTAAATCAACTTCAGCACATATGAAGAAAAAGATATATGGTTAAAAACTTAATAACGAGGGAAATATTTTTCAATCCCATGGCATTTGATGAGTATTATTTCCAATCAAAAATCCAATCAAAAACATTACATTAATTTTTATATGAATTTTTTATGCCTGTTAGTGACATGCATGGATTAGAACCAATCAGATACAATGCCATTTCCTCTCTTTTCCACGCTAACGTTTTACAGAAGACTCAATAATGTTGGTTTCTATGCCAAACGACCCGCAATTTCCATAACACTTACTCCTACACATCAGGGGGTTTATTTAAACTAGAGTTGGGTGTTTGGGACAGTGTGATTTCTCAGTTAGAGACACCTATCGTTTTATTCTGAACATTGATTCTCAGATTCACTGATTTCTTCAAATATATAATTGTGTTCAATTTTAATATCAGGTATTCCTTCCGATAAAAAAGTCAGCATAATTTTCAATATCTGCATGATTTACTTACGATGAAGTCAAAAAACACAATTGAAAACTGTTATTTCTTGTGATACTCATTTCAGACCATTCTTCGATATATTGGAAGGATGTTTGGTAAAAATGTTGTACTTCTTTGATAAAATTTTCCGTTATTAGACTTGATTCCTCTAAGTTTCATAATTTTCTTTAAATTATTAAATGAATAAATTTTTCTTCAAATCGTAATTAATATTGAAGGACAAAATCTTTCAAAATAAGACTTTTGTAGTTAAAATATGTTCACCTCCAATTTTTTGAATCGTTTCGGGGAAAATAGATGTCTTTGATTATGTACAAAATACATTAATATATCCAGTAATTCATAATTGAAAAATATTCCAGAATTTTTAAATATTTGTCTAAACTTAAAAAGAACTGAGAGGCTCAAATAATTGTAAAACACGCTGTATAGCAGGTGTTAGAGCGAGCCATCTAACTTTTGAATATCCTAAATTTTTTTATATTTAACGTTTGCATAACAGTTTAGCGTGGCATCCCTGAATACAGAGATTAACAGATTTATTTTTAATAATCGAAAAGGATTACAGGTAGAAGGACACTTTTCGAGGAAGGACAGATCCTACAAAAGGAAGACTTGTCTTATCTTGAGCAAGATACTCGCCTTGTCACTATGTGAACCTGATCGATGACTTCTTTGAAACTAAAAATATCCATTGCATGTCATGAATTCCTCATTATTCCGATCTGATTTGTTACGAGCATGTATGGGATGTACTCAGGTGATAAATGTCAACCTTTCCGCATCCAAAAAGCTCCATTCCAGAACTGAAAAGAGCTCTTCGAGATGTTTCAAATTCTTTGAACCCACAACTCATCCTCAATGTCATAGCAAGAATGAGAAAAATCGTTATGCAGTGTGCCTGGCTGTCATTGGTGACCTCATATTTTATTGAATTGCAGCATCACCATTTTATTTCAATTGTATTCCCTAAAGTGTGAACTCGGTTTAAGCTAATTGTCTTTAAAACTGTTTCTTTGGATAATAAAACGGATTATTATGTTCTTTCACCTTGGTTTCTAGTTTTACACCTGCATATCAAATCTTTCTCCCTTTCGATTTATTCCCAATATTAACAATTATGCTTAAATTTTGTACACCATTCTACTTCTAAAGTGAAGAGTCCGATTTACACTTATTTTTGAGAATAGATTGAAATGTAAAGATAGATATTTATTTCACTTTTTTTTTATTTTCTGATTACACATTTAGTATATTTCAATGAAAATGTATTTACTTCAATAATTTATCATTCATTTGTAATATTAATAGCTGAATACTGTTTTGATTTTTTGATGTAAGATAATCATTTGCTTCGATTCTTATTGTTTTTACAGTTGATATGGTTCTTATACATAAAAATGCTTGTATTTTTGAAACATTTCCGAAATAGGAATTATTTAGAACATGTTGAATTTTTTACTGCATGGTTTATCTCTTAATTAAAGTAATGGAATAATCATTTTGAAATACTTTAATGTTAATGCAAATCTTATGTATATGTATATAATCTCCAAGGTCGCTGTAATTTTAAATAAATATATAAATTATTTTCTACAGGTTTATAATTAAAACTACTTCGTTGATATGTGAAGATTAATAATTGAATACTGACATCCATTTTAAAATTTTCTCCGAAAAAAAAGGCGACATTAATGATATTTTTGAAGCTTAACATCCATACTTTGGAATTTAAAAAAATAATTCAATGCACTGTGCTCCCTAAAGTTACCAGATAACTAAACATATTATAAGGTAATTCTGTACAGTAAAAGGATTTCTTTTTTTTTATATATATATTCTTTTCAAGAACAGTTTTTCCCATTTATATCTGTTGCAATTAAGAAAAGTCCAGCAATATTTTAAAAGAAATAAATGCACTTAAACTGAAAAAAACTGTTTTCAAATAGAATGTTTTTCCCATTTGAAAATCCTGAAAACCTTTTCTTGAATAATGCGGTTTTTTAGAACATTTTTTTTTCTAAACATAATCTCCTTAACACAAATACTTCTTCGTTACAGTAAAAAAATAATTCTCAAATTCTTTTAGAACATTTCAAGTTCTTAAGAAAAAGATATTATAAAATTCTAACATTTAAAAAGAACAGATTTTTTTTATGATATTTATTCGAGTATAATATTAAGAAGGAGCTTGTTAATAATTTACTTTTTTAAAAACATAAAAATATTTTTTATACCAAAAGTTTATGCAAAAATTTTTTAAAAGCAGTATCGTACAAAGAAATACATCCCTTTTTTCAATAAAAAATCAGTTTGAAAAAAAAAAGAGCTAATAAAGTTTTATAGGGAAGGAATTATATCAAAATCCAAGATGTTTAAAATCTTACGCATGAGTTGTTCAACCAATTTATTTTTAAATGTTTTGATTTCCAGCAGTGACCATTAAATTGCTTCCTTTTATAAAACATTTTGTTTTATTTTTCAGATAAACGTATAAACAGGGTCACTTAAAATAAATTATTTTGAAAATATCGATAAAAGATCCTAAATTTGGAATTTTATCATAACTAGAAAACTAAAAATAGTTATACTGTATATGTGAATTTTAAAAATTCCTCAAAAGTTCATAAATAAATTTTAATGTTTCTGACATAAAAGGCATTTAAAATTATCATCATATTGTGTGAGGTTCTTTTAAATACTTAACATAGTTAAATTTAAATTCAAAATTGTTAATCCATTTTTGGGCCTGGAATAGTAATTCAGATCTCGAACCGTGTAATAGTACCCACTATTTCTAAGTCAGGGAGCCTATATATATATATATATATATATATTGATGTTTAGCTGCGCGAATAACTTAACTTTCTTCCCACACTTTGCCTATTTAATACGCTTAACTTTTGTATTTTTATCTTTCCTATGAATAAACTAGGCAAAAATTATTAAATAAGGAAATTTTATATCCAGTAACTAAGATGAGAAAATATAATACTGTACTGAAAAAGATATTTCATTACTTCAACTATATTGCCTTGCTCTAACTTGGTTCCTTACTTTTTACCAAAATATCAACTTCATAAACAGATCGAATCTGTTAAAAAAATACAAAAGCTTATAGATTTAAAGTCATTTTAAAAATATATTCATTAAAAATCACTATTAATAATTTTTAACTTGTCTAAACGCTTGTTTTGATTAATCATTTATAATATTATAAATAATGCTAATAAAATTTGATATTAATTTTTTTTAATTAAAAATGTAAATCAAATGGTATTTCAAAAATAAATTCTTCCTTTCATTGAATTATGTTTTTGAAAATAGTTGCAATCGCAACAGTTTATTGAGATTTAAGAACTTTTTCAACTGAGACCAAACAAATACTTTTGAAAATCTTAAGAGAAAAATACCGAATCAACATCAGGAAGAAAATGCTTAAGATGCGGATAGTTCTCATCTTCTAACGTTAAAAATAAAACCTAGAAACAAAATTTAATCTTCGGTCAAAAAAAAAAGATAAAATATAAAATGTTATATTTTCTTTCGCTTTACGGGCGCTTAATATAATGTTTTATTAAATTTGTCATATCTTTTGAATAAATCAATTTCTCTCTGTCTGAAAAACGTAATCTTTTATATAATTTACAGTAATACTAAGTTAACGTCTGCTTTTACATGAGAAAATTTAATATTTTCGTTGGTTTTCAAATGTAATTGCTTAAAATAAACGCTACATTTACCTGAATCTTTGTTCTGTTTTTTATTCAGATTTTTACAATAGCAAAGAAACTAATAATGCTAAGAGTTCAATGATTGATTCAAACTTTTCTAAGAGAAATGCAGTAAATAAACTTATTAAGAAATGCTACTAAAACTCTTTAACTGATCGTGATTTTATACACGAAATACATAAATGATAGTTTCTTATAATTAAAAAAGAAAATATTATTAAATTTCTTTTCCGTTTAAACAGCAAAACTGAAACATTATTTGTATTATTATTTATTTTTCTTAATTTTACGATCTGTTAGTTTTGGTGTAAATGTTTACTGTTTCAAATGAAAATAATGAACGGGTTTATCACTTTTCCAGAATTTTTAGCATATTACTGCAGTAATAAAACACAATAACTATCCTTAAAGGAAACTAAAATAAGTAAGTAAACTACATAGGAACTATTTATTTATCAGAAAATACTCGAATGAAAAAAAAATTTCATTAAAAAATATTCGATACTAAATGAGACAGAAAAATGTCATTATTCTAAATTAGTATTATTATTTTCCAATTTTTTAACAATAGAAATTTCAAAACTCCTGACTTTTTATTCATTTGAGTAATCCTGTGTCTAAGTATTCTATCAGTAATAAAATCGCTGAATAATTGAAAAATGTTATCAATAAAACTCATTTATTTTAATAGCAGCAAACGTGAATAACCTATTAAGGTAAATATCAATGTTTCCAATTAGCAATTGAATATATTCAAGGCAATATCTTATTTTATATTCAGAAGTTTTTTATCTACCCTTCAAGACACTAAGTAACAACAAAGGAAGGATTAAAAACATTGATCCTTCAGTATTAATTCTCTCTTTTGAATTATTGGCCGTTCCCGACAACTGTTTATTGTGAAGCCTTTTTTTTGGAAAGCAGTGCCTGTTGTTTACGTTAACAACAGGCACTGCTCGATATTTTTTGTCTTAAAAAACATATTGAATTTTACCATTTTCTAATTTATATTTCTGATTGCTCATGATTATGCGAAATTTGACTAAAATTTCTAACTAAGCCACAATTATTCAAGCATATATTTTGACTTCCAAAAATAGAATACTAAGGTGTAATAAAAAGGGAACGCAATGAGTAAGTAGAGTAAATAAATTAGTGTTTCGATTTTAGATTGCATTATGCTTAATAGTTCATTGATATATATTCCTGTAGGATGTTATCATTAATTTGATTTTTAAGGAGGAAAAAACTTTAAAAATGTTATAATGATTTTCGCATCTCTAAACAAAGTATGCTTAAGACAGTAAAATTTTCGAGTATAATAAATTATAAGTTAAGTTTCATGAGTTACAATCAATGTATGAATTGCCTTCATGATTTGTATTTCAGATAATGGAGGATGTGCATTACTAAATTAAAAAGAACAAAATCAAAAAGTTATACATTCATCCCAATTTAAGAAATACGAAGAAGTATTTCCTCCTAAAATACTGATATTTGTTTTAATGTTTTTAAATAATACAATTTCGGTTGAAAAGAAGTCATGTTTAATTTTAAAATGCTTTTTATTTATTATGGTAAAAGGTATGTTTTTTTTTTTTTTTTTTTTGTAAATAAAGCTGAAATATTTGCTGTTTAAATTTGCATGAAAATATATTTTTAAGAAGCATTATTTACAGATAGGAATTATATTATGATTGAATAAAACAAAGAGACCCAATGAAAATTATTCCATTTATATAAAAAATATTTTACTAGAATAATAATATTTTTTCTGTATCCATGAAACATAGCTTCTAAAACAAAAGCACAAAATAAATTTCTACGTGTACCAAAAAAAGGATTTTTACTCTACAAATATTATCTATAATGATATTCAGTAAAAAGAGAGTGAAGATTTCCGAATTTAAAAATGTATTTGGAAAAATTATTCACGAAATTTCATTCCGAATAAAACAGGTTTAATGTCTACTTCAAAACATTACAAATTTAAATGGTTTCATTTTTATGACAAATTAAAATTGTTGTCAACTATTTCATTATTTTAGAATAGGGAAAAGTGTAATTTAATTAAAATAATTTGTCCTTAGAGAATACCTTTAGATATAACTTTTTTCCTAATTAATTGACACATTACTTAGATGTACATCATTGATGACATCTGTTATTTTATTATTGAAAAGACGTGCTATAAATCAATAACCCAAACTTACTTATATAAAGTTTATACTATTTACAAGTGCTATGAGAACATTAGAATGTTTCTTAAGAGCCATTTCCAGAACACTTCGAAAAATGCAGGTTTTTCACTATAACAAATTCATTAAAATATTAACTTTGTAGTAAAAAATATTTCATAAATCTCTTTAAAATATTCATTCTGCATAGAAAATTCATGCAGCTGTTGAATCATTTCCAAAAACTATTTAGAGCTGTGGTTCTTAAAACATTTTAGTCTGAGGACCTCAATCTCATGCTTAAAAAATGTTTTTGATCCCCTTCCCCCAAACATAAATACATCCAACACTTTTTTTGCATAGTTTCCTTTTACACGATGTTGAAATAAACGGTTTACCAATATACTTTTCTACACGAATTTTTTTTCTAACACGTATCCTCCTCCAAAAATGTTCCAAATTTTCAAATGCTGCTTTTCCACTTAATACCACCTCTTTAATTCAGCCACTCGATCTAGGTATTATAGTAACATTTAAAATGTACTACATAAATCAAAAGTTTAAATATATTTTAGACTCAGTGGAAGAAATAGGTCTGTTGTGGTAGCACGGAGAAAGTTTACGATTATGGATTATATTACACATGCTTCTATTGCCATAAAACATTTGGTCCAATCGACCTTAAATGCTTGTGTGAAAAAAAAAAATTGCCAGCATGCGTCAAAAGTGGATGTTTCGTAATACAAAAACAGGTGTGTGTTCTGAAATTATGACCCTCTCAAATGCAATTGGTGGCGAAGGTTTTAACAACATGCAAACGGCTGACATCGAAGAATTGATGCTAGAAAGGCCTTTGGATGAAGACGATTTAATCGAATTTATGACAATTTATGATTATAAAGAAGTCGATAACGACGTAGTTAAAGATGAAGTTCAGCTATTAACAGCTGATTTAATTCAGAGGGTTTGAAATTTCTACAAGTTCGAACATTTTCTTACTCATTATCCTGACATAGAGAGTGTATTAAAATTTCAACCTAATCTTAAGTTTTGTGTAACAGGATATCGAAGAATTATATAAGCAACTTGAAAAACCAAAAAAAATATCCTCTAATAATAGACTACTGAAAAAAAACCAGAAGAAAAAACAGAAGACATTAATAACGAACGTAATTCTTCATTTGAATCAAATCCGACAGTTGTGCTAGACATATCCGACTCATCTACCGATCATAGCATTTTTTATCCAGTTCATAATAAACGTGCCTACTTGTTATCGAGTAGCAACTAATAGTTGTTTATTAGTAGTTTTATTCCTAATTTCAATTTAAATTTTATATGTTGTATGTACCTAAAGATTGAATTTTCACTTTACACTAATTAAAAAAAATTTTATAAATGAATTATTTTTGTTTCATAAATATATAATATGGATTTCATTATTACTTTTCCCACGATTTTTTGGGAAAATATTTAGAGTTTTTCCATCTTAGAAATTTTTCGTTTACAAGATTTTTTAAATTTATGAAACGTATCCCCAAATTTACCATAGGTCACATGTATTTTTTACACGGTTTTCGAAGGAACGTATCTATCGTGTAAAAAAAGCTTTGGGTGTACTTATATTTTTTATTATCCTTGAGTAAAAAGGAATTTTATCCTGAAATATAAAAATAAAATAACTCCTCTTTTACATTTATTGATATAAATATTAATCTTTATCGAATGAAACAGTAAAGTTCTACAGTATATTGTCCTTGTGATGTGAAAACACTTGTGACGTAACAGGTTCAATTGATTATACTGAAAAAGCATTTTCTTGCCATTCGTAGTAGCGCCGATACTTATTCGCCTGTGTTGCGAATAGCGGTATCTGTCACATGTGTAAGTTCCTGTTTTGATTTCAAAATAAACTGAAATTGCAATACAAAACGCGATAATAGTTGACTTAGGGATATGTTTTCAATATGTAAATATGATTGACAACCTATCTATATCAGTAATACGATTTTATAGTTCAGCTCCACAGAAAACTTAACGTATTAAACATGATGATAATACATTTCGACTCATGTTTCTTTAAATTCAGGCAGCTGTATTAAATTTTCTCCACCCAAACCTTTAATTTTGCGACCCTATTTGGGGTCACAACCCACAGCTTAAGAAATACTGATTTATTCCATGAGGATTTTATCTCTTAGTTCAACTTAATTGTGATTTGTTTTTCTTATAATTACAATATAATTTTCACTGATATTCTTTTGAAAAATGCCTCTTTCCCTATTCATGCAGAAAGATAAATTACATCTGTTTCAAACGGAATGCATAATAAGGACTCTCAATTAACAAACTGAGAAACAAAAATTGGAGGCATGCTTAAGCGTAAGAAATGTAACTACATGCTTAAGTAACTACATGCTTAAGCGTAAGAAATATGGGGAATGAATAAAATATGTCTCAGAACTTTATTTGATTGCTTTAAATCTATTATGTAGAGTACAAAGCTCATTAATATCATTAATCAAAAATTTCCAAGATATGATATTATACGTTAATTTAGAAAAAAATAACGAAATACGATATTATACGTTAATTTAAAGGGGAAAAAACGAAATACGATATGATACGTAAATTCAAAAAAAAATTATTGAAATTTTCAATTTAATTAGAAGTTATATAATTTTTATATTTTGTAGTGGAAACCTTATCTTAGTCAATTCAGAAAATTCAATTCACATCTGTGTCACATTTTTTATCTTTCATCATCAATAATCATATTTCTTTTCTGTGAACTAATTTATTTTTAAATTCATTTATTCCTCTTGTTGCTTAGAAATATATATATCATTTTTCTAGCCTCGCTCCACTTTTATTTTTCTTTATCAATTTTTGTTTTATTTCTTAACATTTAATTAAACATGTTGTAAGAATAAAATTTATACACAATCGTGTTTCATACTTATTTTTTGCTTTTGTTACCTTTTTTCCTTACAATAAATGACGAATAATTAAATAGACAATTACATAAAAAGCTTTTTTTGTTGTTCATTATACAAAAACCTAAGTTCAAATTTTAGTTTATAAGGTTTTGTTTAAATATAATTCAGATTAAAGTAATATGTTACACTACCACGGGTTTTATTTCGCAACATAATATTATTATGCATATCACATAAATTAAACCTCACCACAACAGATGTATTCAACATCTATTCAATGTCATAGTATATTATTTTAAGGTACGAATGCAAAATTTGTGGCAAGAAAGTAAGAATTTCAACTAGAAAATAAAAATATAAATATTTGATAGGACATGAAGCATGCAGAGTCCACTCCTTTGCTCAGAAAAAAAAGCGTTGTCATCTTTTCATAATTAACTTGAGTACATAATAAGAAAACAACAGACCATGTAACTTAAATTAATGAAAAACATCTTGAGTTTTCCATAAAGGTAGTCAACACGTCAAAAGCTAACACTTTGTAAATGGATCTTGGCGAAACTAACTAAACGAGAAAAAAAAATACCATATTAATTTTGCGTAACCCTTTTTTTCTACGGAATCACACAGAAATTAAAGATTAAATTCGCAATATATTGAGGGAAAAGAAAAATTTCCTTCGACCTAAAAGGATTTTTTTTTGTCCTGATGTTCCTTTTCAAATTAAGAAGGAAATAAGATTTTACTTAATCTTCTAATTTTTCTTCAATTAACAGTAGATTTTCTTTATGTGTACAGAGTCGTCATTGATAAGAATCAATTCCTTGTTATTTTTCTGGATTGAGTGGCCGCCGTAAACTTGTGCTCATGGTCTCGAACTCGCGGGCGGCGTTGTTTTCAGCGAGTCATGGGTTCAAGTGCTATTGGCTCTAAAGACCCACCGTATAGCGGAGTCGATAGGCGTTAAATCATGTGGAGGGTCTAACGTTCCCCCGTTGGTTGGGGGATCTGGATAGGAAGGTACCAGCTCAAGTGTCGTCCTCGCAACCTTTGACGGAGGTTCAAAATTACAAAATCCGTCACCAATAGCCCTCATGCTCCTTCTCAGATGAACATTAATGAGCATTCGATCAAAATGCACTGATTCGAGTAATAATCAAAATGTATAGCTAGTATATATACCATTAAGACACCGCGATATATTATTATGGATATTAACTTGAATATTCCGGAGCTATTAGAAAAAGAATCGAATCAAATTTTGAAATAACGTAATTTGAGATAACGAGGTATCTGACTCTTTTTACATGTAAGAATGCGCTTTTTTTCTTCCTTAACTGCATTTAATAATTTATATTTTCACTACAATATTGCTTTTCAGGTATTTCTTAAATTTATTTTAGAATTGGAAAAAAATGATGTTCCATTTATTGCTAAAATTTTGGAAAATTGCTGAGCAGAAATTTTCTTATCAACAATTTGCTAAGATATTTCGGTAATATTATATTAGATTAAACCACTATAACTGAGAAACTATCAGCAAAAATTTTACGAAAATTTAATTTAGGCTAATTATAAGACGATAAATAAGATACGTTAAAACAATAGACATCTCCAATGAAAAATCAAAATTTTAAAAGGTAATTAGCTGGATTAATTAAGTTAGTTAATCCATTTATATCACAATTCATTTCTATTTGTGTCACCAACCTTGATACCGATTGTGCCTTATGAATTATGAATTCCCTAAAGGTATGAATTTCGTAAGTTATTTAAAAACATCCTTTGTTTTGGCAAATTAATATGAAGAAAATATATTTAAGTGATAGAATCTTTCATAAAATCAGACTAAATGCTCATAAGAAATTTTTCACTGTACCACTTTCTTTAAAGCATGCTTTTTTTTAAAAAAAAAGTTGGTTCACATTTCCTATATTTCTTATAATTTGTTCATGGAAAATTTATAATAAGACATCTCTTGAATTTGCTTATTTCTTTCTTTAAAACTAGATCAATATTTTTCTGAATGATTGTTCATGTATCGTTGCTTATTATTCTTAAACGCGAACATCTTTAAAAGAAATAGTTTCTTTCTTTGTCCTATCAATTGTACTCAGTATTTTAAAGTAATTTACTAAAAACTTCCCTAGTATAGAATTTTATTTTTAACGCTCATCTTTTCCAATCGCTTGTATTCTTATGATTTCAGAAAATAATTTATCATATTAACGCTGAGAAATGTGCTGTTTAAATGATTCATTTCTTCAACTACAAATGCTATTTTTAAGAGTGCAATTTGTTTCGGGTTAAGATCAGGCTACTTTCATGATGGGACCTATTTCAGCTACCTGACACACGGCTCTTTCAAACTCTATAACTTCCAACCTCTTCTGACTGAGATCAACTTCAATGCACTTCAAAATTTTCCAGGTTCCATTACTTCAAAGGGGAACTGTAACCTGATATTTCTCATCTTTCATTAGTGTTTGATATAAGATTGAATCTCTGTCGTGAAATTTTCAAGTGCCAAGAAATGATAATGAATTTCGCATTCAATTCAAAATTCATTATCAATATATCCCAAGATATTGCACATAAACCAATATATCGAAATATGCGGTGATATCAACAAATGTGTATCAATTAAAGATAAAGTTATTATCCTTTTGATTATCATGTCAACTTATTTGGATGCTATTGTTGAATATTTATGAAACCGAAATCATTTCTTCAAATTTTAATCATCTATGTTCTATTTTTATATGGGTTTGACTATTTCTTTATAATGTAACATTTTGCCTGTAAAGAATTTAATATAGCAGGACATTAAAGTACAACAGTCTTTATAACATTTTAGTTTATATATATAATACTATTTTCTCTACTGTTCTCGCATTTATTATGTAAACGTTAAAGTATCAATCAATATGGTCCAAACATTTTTAAGTTATGGCAATATAATATGAGCTCTTATAGGGAAACCTTATTTCTACAATTGAATCAAAGTTTTTGAACAATTTTTATTATTTAGTAAAAAATTATAAGCATGCAAAAAAAAATTAAAATTTGATAATCATGAATATATGATGGTATTTATAGTAAAAATACATTCGTACAGCTGATGGCAAGATCTGGACACAAATATGACCACTAAAAGAACACAATTTATTTTAAATGAAGTAATTCACATATTAAGTAAATCATTTAAGGAGACTGCGGAAGCCAAATACACATTCTAACTGCAAATATTCCAATCCAAAACGATAACAACTTCATCCTTCATCTATCAAATCCAACGTCGTCCGCTCCAATTCTCTCTTTCTTCTCTTCGATTTTTTCCAGCATGTTTTTCTCCAAACACTTTCAGCACTTGTCTTGTGTTTTTATTAGGTGGTCGCCTCGGCAGCACAATTGTCAGCGAGCCTCAGATTTTACTTTTCTCGGATCCTTACTTTTATCAATCTACTCTTCCATTATATTTAAATATCGAATGAGTAATTTATACATATATAACTTGCAAGGATATTTTCTACGAATCTCTCATACACTTTATGCCTTATTACCACTTGATAAGCAGAATAAACAATTTGTACTTTTGTTATTCACTGATGAATCAGTAGCAAATGCTAACAACACATTTTGTCTAATCCTTTGAATTATTTGTACACTATAGTATGTCTCTTCATATCTGAAGAATAACTGTCTAATTTGATTGAATGGGAGTTATTAAAAATTTGTACTAAATTGCTCAAAAAGGCATTTTTGTCGTTATATTTTAATTCAGTTTCCTGTATATCGAAGTGCAGGCGAATAAATGTATGGTTAGCAGAACTACCCAACATATAATAAATACTTATTGACCGTAAGGTTTGATTTTAAGCTAATTTCTGATGTTTCTATAAGCTTAACCATATTAAAAGAAAATTCAAATAATTATTTTTCTTGTCTTTATTATTGTTTAAAAAACTTAATATTAAAAGCAATTCAAATTTTTAAAGTACGTCAAGTGAAAATAATTTTACATGATACCAATTCATCGTATTTGTATATAGACTGAATTTCTTATAAACATGAAGGAATTTATCCAGATTTATGAAAAACGCTTCATGGCTTGCGAAGTGTATAACTTTATTCTACTTGAATAGCGAAGTTTTATGTACTTTTTTTAATAAATAGATAATTAGTTTCCGGTTATATTGTCATCAAAGGCACCTTAGTAAATTTTTTTTAAAAAAAAGAAGTTCAAATTAAGAAAACCACTTTTTACGGGAATATTATATATTCCTTACAGATGAAGCTATTAATTAACAAAACTGACGCTGCTACATAAGGAGTATTCATGCGCCAAACATCAGCGACTAACAGCTGTTTAACATTAAGTCTTCTTTTTCTAATGCAGTTTCGCCAGAACTGTGATAATTGAGAAATGAATTGTTGTGAAATTCCACATGAAACTTGGAAATACCGCAACTGAAACTTATATATGACTGAAAGAAGTGTATAGAAATGAATATTTATCACGTGCACATGTTAATGAGATGTTTAAACGCTATCAAGACGTCAGAGAAGATGTTCATGCGTGGGTCACCCTTCCACGTCACAACGGATAACAATAGCGGGAAAAAAAAAACAGTAATCTAATGGACCATCAATTAAGCATTCGTACGATTGCTGAGATTATAGGAATTGACAAAAAATCAATGCGGCAAATCTTACCACCAATACAATGCACTGGCTCATTCCACATTATCTTTCAAGAGGTTTCTTGCCAAGAACAGAATACCAGTGTTAGACAATCCGCATTATTCGCTGAATCTTGAGCCGTATGACATCTAACAATTTCCTTATGTGAAATCTGTATTAAAAGGAACAGGAATTGAGTCATTGAAACTGCGAAAGAGAAAATGGCACGCGTCCTGAGAGAGGTTACAGAAGAAGATTCGTTATTCAATAACCCACCTCTTACATTTAAAAAAGTAATACAGTTTCATAGTGATATTTCTTGTATTATAGATTTATGTGCATTTGCATTTCGAGTCATATATACTTAAGGTTAGCAGTAGGGTTAGGGCAACGGTTCTCATCTGCTTTCAGTTTGAAAAGATAGAAAAGATTTAGAGAATTCTGCTATCCTCTTGCAATTATAATATTTTAATCAAGATAAGATATCATAAAGAGAGATTATTTCGCTTAAAAAGTTAAAATTTAACAAAAGCTTATTTCTCTATAAAGAAGATAATTTTTCTGAAATACAAGCATACAGCAAAAATGACAAATTTTATGCTATTTAGTTAAATTTGAGTGCGCTTTTCTGAAACAGTTAATTCATTTAGTTTCATGTGAATGAGAACTTAATAATAATAGCCTATATATACTTATTTTTCTATTTATATTAAAACATTATTCACTTCATATAAAATAATTGGCTTTTGTAAGAAAGGAAAACACTCTTGATTCCAAAATATATATATAATTTGTTTAATAATATTTTAATTCTAAAAATTATCATATAAAACTGCCAGTAATTCCATGGAGAGTTTTCATTGAATTTTGTAGTTACATAGAATCATTCTTGTGCATTAAAATATTTATTCAATTTAACTATACAGTTGATAATTACTGAAATTTTATGTACATTAGACTAATATTTTAATACATTTTTCTTTGATTCGTATCCTAAGATAATATTAATTTATATGTGAGCTAAATTAAATTTTATTTGAAAGAAACCTGCAAATAACATTAGTTTAGAAAAATTTATGGGAAGTATAATTGAAGGAATTACGTCTCAATGGATTTTAAATAGCGATAAAATACAGTTTTCATTCCATACCATAATTGTATTTCCATTAAACTTTAAAAATATTCAATTTATATTTAAAAACTTATATTTTCATTAATACATTTGGGTAATATTTACTAAGCAAACGCTTTATCCACAAAAAAATACTACAGAATATTTTAAAAAAATATCTAATTTTTTTTCAATACATTTCTTATATGAATTTTTGTTTGCACAGTTTACTTTTATAACTGTTCTATTGTCATAAATACAAAAAGGATATTACATTCATAAACAATTCATATATTTTGCTCTCAGATAGGCTTCAATACACAAATTGCTTTTATAAAAATAGTAAAATAATTTAAAAATTTTATAATAATTTTTAAACACAAACATATAAATATTTTAAATACCTGAAAATAAAATTATACATATTTCAATAAATCAACGGACATAAATATTTTAAACAGCGTAACTCAATTTAGCAAGCAGTACTTTATACTATTCTTCTTTAACTATGACATTATTTTTTAAAAACAGCATAATAATATGAATATCTCTTTAACAGTAATTTTATTAATTTTTATGCAGATATTCTACATTAACTGCATAACTATATTCTACATTACTGTCTATAGATATTCGATATTAACTGAATAACTATATTCTACATTACTGTCTATAGATATTCTACATTACTGTCTATAGATATTCTACATTACAGTCTATAGATATTCTACATTAACTGCATAACTATATTCTTCATTACTGTCTATAGATAATCTACATTACTGTCTATAGATATTCTGCTTTACTGTCTATAGATATTCTACATTAACTGCATAACTATATTCTACATTACTATCTATATATATTCTACATTACTGTCTATATATATTCTACATTACTGTCTACAGATATTTTACATTAACTGCATAACTATATTCTTCATTACTGTCTATAGATATTCTACACTACTGTCTATAGATATTCTACATTACTGTCTATAGATATTCTACATTAACTGCATAACTATATTCTACATTACTGTCTATAGATATTCTACATTACTGTCTATAGATATTCTACATTACTATCTATAGATATTCTATATTAACTAAATAACTATATTCTACATTACTGTCTGGAGATATTCTACATTAACTGC
>BMAW01008346.1:0-11278 GCA_019974015.1 Nephila pilipes | reverse complement strand
CTGTCTGGAGATATTCTACATTAACTGCATAACTATATTCTACATTAAGTATGCGAAACCACTTGTCTTTCTTCTCATACCAGGTTCTCATACCAGGAACGGAACGTCTTATTAGGAAGCCTCACTGAATTATTTTACTTTCTATTCTTACACAATTATGTTTCTTATTATAAATCAATTTTTAATTTCGATAAAAGAAGCAGAATAAGTTGTAATGTAAACAATTTTGATTTTAAATGGTCTACAAAAATTCTAATTTGGCTTTTTCTTTGTCATACTTGAACACGAATTACATTTTGTTTTATGAATAAGTTTACATTAGAAACACAACTTTGAATTTCAAGAAATTTGTATGCTAAGATTTTAAGGTACAGGAAAGGATATCGAGTCCCCTATTGAATATTATGAAACAATTTTAAACTCAAATTTAAAATGAAATTACTTAGCTTCCAGAATTTTATTTATACTTAGTTTTCGTTTGTTTATTTAATAGAACTTGGAAAATTCCGTTATTCTACAATCCCATTTCACATTTATTTTCTGTTTCCTTTTCAATTGCTTAATTGTTTTAACTGGAGTTTTTAGCTTTATGTTATTCACCCATTTTTTCAAGCCTACTATTGATGTATTGTTTCAAAATAAATGTTTATACAAAAACTGGTTTAAATAGTTGAAATTCCACACAAAATCAACGTACAGCAATAGTTTTCTAATTATTCAATATTTGGTATTTTATTGCTTTTTTGTTATCTTATGCTCTAATATTTCGCTTTTAATTATATTTGTTATAATATTTAAACATAATTTAAAATGAAAAGTAGGTGTTTGATTTTTAATTCCGTATTGCAATAACTTATAAAATTATTTTACATAAATATACCTCTGTCTAAGCAGCTAATCAATTTTGAAACATTATTATCTGTATATGCATTTTTTTCTCTTAAAATGTATATTTACTTAAAGAATACGTGTGTTTAAGTAAAAAAAAATATTTCAAAAATCGTATTGTCATTTTATACAATCGGGAGTTTGTCAATTTTAGTGTAGTTTTAGAAAACACTACGTATTTAAAAGAATTTTCTTAAAATTAATACGCATCAGCTTAGAATTGCTAGAACAATTAATAATCCTAGAATTGTTACTTTTTCTAGGGCAGTTGTTTAATTAGGATACTTTTTGTTTGCCACAATGCTATACGTTGAAGACATAATCAATTGTTTAGAAATTTATGACCATTAATTAAGAAAAAATAATTTGTATTTAATCAATATAACATTTCGACTGGAGCATCAAAATATCTCATGAGGAGCGAAAAGCAAATACACTTGATCTGAGAATATCACTCCATAAACTCAAAGCCCTTACATGTAATTGTAACCAAAGCTCATTTGAGTATAGCGTTATCTGTACTAGAGGACTGATGTTACATGTGAATATATCTCTATTCTACTGTGTTGGTTTTGCTTAATTAAGTAATCTTATACATATATTAAAGCATTTTAAAGCTCATTTTTCTATTAAAAAAAACAATATCTGCTACTCAAAACACTCTCGATACTTCTTTTCATTTGTAAAATAAAATTCTTCAGGTAATGCACCAGAAATTTATATATAAATATTAGAATACGTTAAATTTAAATTTTTGATTAACATAATCATTGAAATCCTTTAAATGTTTATCATTTCTGAAACTGGATCGTGAATATTTAATTTTTATGGCTTTGCAAGTTAGTTTTGAGATAAAACTGCATTGAATAATAATTAAGAATTGCATTTATTAATTAACCACCTTAGGAGATATTGTTTGAATCAATTTCAAAGTTGCTCTCCATGTACTTTAAAAAAAGTATTTCCCGGCAATCTTTTCTGGTCAAAATAAATAATTAAATGAGTAAGAATGGAATAAATGAGTGAGTTTAGGAGTTAGCGAGTGAATGGGAGAGTGAGTATGTATCTGAATGTAAGAGTAAGTGCGTGATTGAGTAAATGAACGAAGGAGCGAGTTGAAGAGATTGAGAGAATATGTGAGTGAGTGAATTTAAAAATCAAATTTTCATTTTACTCTCGTATTATCGTTTGCTTTAATTCTAATATTTAATTGAATGATTGAATAAATATTTTTAAAAAGATAGCAACTTTGGTAATTAAATCTGTTCTTTGTAAAACATTGTATTAAACAATTTTTAATTTTTATTATTGTTTTCATATTTATCTTCGCAATCAGATCTCTTTTTAAATTTGTATTAGAATTTTAATATTTTCCTCCTAATTTGAATACTATTTTCAAAAGGAAATAGATGTTCATAATTGCATTTAATTTTAGAATTATTATTATTATACATGTCCTTTAATTTATCAATAACCATTTATTTTATATCTATTTCATAAATCTGCATTTATTGAAAAAAAAATTACACACAATGCTATTGAAGGAAATTTACGTATTCGTTTAATTTTATAGATTGCGTGTGATTCAGATTTAAATAAAATTGAAATTTTTTTATTTAATCAACTTTATTGAAATTTATGAGTAATAATTTATTTTTATCATTCCTCAAAATAATTTATTCTCAATACTTATAAATTAGAAGACGCAATAAGGCTTTTTTAAGTAAATTTCTAAATAATCCAGAATGAATGCATATTTAACTATTTTTATTATTCTGAAGCCAAAGGAGATAAATTAATTTTTTGAAATTTCATGAAAATTGTGCAGAAAACTTAATTCAACGAAAACAGAACTCTTATGCGGAAGAAAAATCCAAAACATGACAATTTCAATTAGATAAAGCTCTTGGAACAGCAGCAGGAAGTCTGATATACAATGATATGTAAAGTTCACACTGGACGAAAGACTACGTGTGAAACGGTAACCAGGTTTTTTTTTTTTTTTTTTTTTTTTTTTTTTTGCTTGACTCGAGAAAAAGAATAGAACTTTGTGTAAAAAATGTTTTAAATCTTATCAAAAATAATATAGCTCCTTTATATACGTATTAAAATTTCAATTTAATATAGTAGAAATGTTTTTATTTGTTGTGTTCTTAAAAATAATATATAGTTACTAAAAATGGTTTCTAAACATTTAGTTTTGTTTCTACGTTCTGAAAAATGTATGATCCATTTTCATACGTCAAGAGTATTTTTTGAATATTTTTCTGTGCCAAACACTTAAACATAACTTTCATTTGCTACGAAAATACTCGTATTAAGTGATCTTTGAACTGCAATTAATAATGAGTTATCTCGTAATTTTCTTGTAAACAAAGTTTGCCAGCTACGAATATTCTAGTGGATGGCACCGAAAGTGGTATTGATACTTTTAAATGTAATTAACTGTAAATCAGTTTGACAAAATAAAGTACCATTGTTATATAAATTTGCCTTTGTTGCATAGTATATCAACATTTTTATTTGGCTCTAACAAATGAGCATGCCGAGAACAAAACTGAAGAGAAAATTTACATGACAGTAAAATGTATACTTATATCTCTTTCTCCCTTTCCTTTCAGTAAATTTATTTTCCACATATATTCCGCATTTTGTTCTTATTTCAAGTAAGGTAATGTACTCTTTTCATTGAAAGAACAAGCTATTTCTAGAGAATTATAAGGGGGAAATATTTGTGAGTTTTACCTAATTTTAGATTCATTTAGTTATGTGTATATTCTCAATTCAGTTAGTGTTATGTTTCAGCATTCATTATAAATTTGTGAATGTAATGTGCATTTGCAAGTATCAATTATCATTTATGTCATAAACGTTAAGCATTTTTAGATAAAAAATTTCGAAAATATTTTGTGTAACAAATCAAATACCTAAGACTTAAATATTTCATTTTTACTTCGGAATTCTGCTGAAATACTTTTCATACTTTATAAAATATCTAAATGCAGGAAGCACTTTATAAATTTGTTTTCTTTCCCAATAGATTGTTAAATAACGAAGAAAAAGTATGCCATGTTAACAGCTGGCCTAAGTTATTATAAAATTCCAATGGACACTTACTTATATAAGGTTTCTTAAGGATTCCAGGTTTGAAGATTCATTTAAAAGGCCATGGTCTAATTTGAAGGCAATTATAAATGATCTCAAATTAGGGAATGCTCTCTTACAATTGTATGTTACTTTCAGATCTAACATTTTTCGAGTATTTTAATTTGAAATGCTTAACATTTAAATAATTCATCTAATTTTCAACAAACTTCAGCCTTTTTTCAATAACCATGAAATCTCATACAATATCACCTTAATGATATACTTTCATTTTAAATGTCTTTTCAACATAAATTGTACAAGCCATAAGATTACACAGAGCAAAGAAAATGTTTTAAAGTCGATTTTATATCATTTTGCAGCACTAAATTATATTTGTTTGAAATATATTTATTCCACAGTTGCAATGTAATTCCTTATAATTTCGCGATAATCATGAAAAAGTTTTTCAAATTATAAATGTGTAGGTAGTATTGAAATTTTTTGATTTCTTTAACGAGATTATTTTATCACATTTTTAAATAAAAATATGTGTTACCTATGCAAACTATCACATTATATGAACAATAATAAGGGATAGAATTCTATATTAATAATTAAGTTGCTTTGTAATAAATCTGGAACATAACATATGGTTACATGATAAAAGGTTACATGATAAATGGTTTTAGGTACATGATAAAATTAGAAAAAATAAAAGAATAATTTCAAATTATTCATATCACGAAAAATGATATCTTTAATACAGCAGATTCAAAATTTATCAATTTGTTACAGAATATTTGAATAAATAAAGAAAATATTGATATGACTAATGTTTTTTAATAAAAGTGAAATATAAAAAAGCAATATTTCCCAGTAGTCTTCCTTAAGCAAATTGCAATTATTTTTGAATTTCTTCATAAATGATTCAAATTCTTCTAAATTTAATTCAGCATTTTTTTTCGTTAACAAGGAATTATTTTGATCATGCACAGTCATTATAATAAACTTCAAATTAAAAGTAAATAGTAATTCATTAACTAATACACATATACTCTTTGAAAACATTTTTCCAAAAACATTTATTCATTTCTTTATGTACTTTATGAATTAAAAGTTATATATAATTATTTTCAATCCTTTCAAAATTCATTTAATATAAAAAGAAAATATTTCAAATTTATTGGGAGAGATCCGGAAACCATTGATAACTATCTTAAATAATTGTGTTTGGATTCTCCTACAGTTTTTTTTTATGTCTTTTCTAAATTTTATTAATGAATTTAACATTAAAAGGAGGTGTTTTCTCTTCGAGATTAAATTTACTACATACGAGTACAATACCATATTTTATTAAATTTATAACGACTAGCAAAAATGAAATGAAGATACATTTCTTTCCTGATTAATGTGCGGAAAAAAGAATTTCTGAGTGGTGAACAGATTAATCTGAATATTTTTAGAGAGCGTACAAAAAAACATATTTTAGATTTTTTTTATGCTTCCAAGTAATGGAACGATTCAAATCTTTGAAACTTTCTAGTTCTCGAGCTGTAGAAAGGAATTTTTCATTTTTTCCTTTGATTTCCACTTGAGAGGACATCGTTAGTGTGACGGTCATTATTGTATTTTTTTCCACATCGCATCCAACAAACTACGTAACCTACATTTTAATTGCTTTTGAAACTTCATGTAATGATGGTTTTACATATTTTAGATAAAATAGATAATTGCTCTAGCTTTTTTTTATTTTCCTATTGTTATACAGTGAAACAACTTTAGAGGAATATGTGCTTGTTACGTTTGGTTTACTTTCCATAATGTTGCAGTCCAAATATTTAAAATTCTTAAATTAATTTTATGGTAGCTTCCACTAAAAAAACTATCATTATTTTTAACAATAAAACACGCGATGCATAACATTGTCAGACAAAAAAAAAGGAAAATTAACAGAAAAAATAAATGTACAATTACGATTTTTATTTATAAATATCATAAGTAAATGTACAAATTTTTTTAAAAAAATATTAATGTCACAACGTTTCAAAAAGTGCATCAAAGATTTGTCGTACTATCATAACGCAAATTGTTTTAGACAAAGAAAATTTTATTAGCTATAAATAACTATAAGAGAAACATTTATTCTTAGTACAGTACATTTTCTTTTCAACTGCTTACAACATTTTACAAATAGGAAACAAATATGCCATGAATCTCATGATTTATTAAATATTTAATTAATATATTTGAAAAATCCTTATGAGTTTTATAAGGATTTTTCAAATATATTAATTTTCACAGCCATACCATAAATAAATAGTTTGCATTAATTTCATTAATTGATTAATATATAATTATGTTATTTAATATAATAATTAATTAATTTGATACAATTTTAAACGCTGTAACTTTACAGTAAAAAAGGTTATTCACCATATGTGTTTACCAATCAATTAACCCTGTTAGAATAAAATTGCATACCATAAAACAAATTAATTACATGTTAAATATCCTTGTAAAATATCAGAAATGTAGTAATATCCGTAAACATGCTGATAAATTTTTGATAAGTCTAGATTAGTTAATAATTTAATGTGTTAAAAGAAATAAAGTATTAATAAACTGCTGTTTGTAGAAAATGCAACACCATGAAGGAATCATCAGAATCAAATGAAATTCGCAGCAAATGTCAATTATAGGATATTATGCAAATTAATAAAGTTTCAGAGCCATCGCGCGTGCGCGGCGCGCGCAGCGCCCTCTGAATTGATGCTGAAAGCGTATAAATAAAGTGCTGTAGCGGGACGTTGAAAAAAGTCTATGATTATTTGTTAGTGGCAAACGTTTAGTGAGACCTGAGTATGCCTCCACGACGGAAGAATAAGAAATTCAAGCAACTTACGGAGTTTGAACGAGGGAGGATAATCGGCCTTCGAGAAGGAGGATTTTCCTATCGCGCAATAGCAGCTCGTATGCAGCGGAACAGTTCCACAGTGATGCGAGTTTGGAAGCAGTGGACCGACGAGCACCGAACAACTCGAAAAACAGGCACTGGACGACAGAAGGTGACGTCAGAGCGCGATGATCGACACCTGCTCCGCAGGGCGGTGAATGATCGCACAGCTTCCTCCAGGCAGCTGGCAGCACGTTGGTCTACTGCTACAGGTGTACAATTGTCGGCTTCGTCAATTCGTCGTCGTCTGCTGCGCCGTGGATTGCGTGCAAGAGTGCCTTTATACAGGATTCCCCTCACGGCGAATCATCGACGGCTGCGTCGGCAGTGGGCTCTTGAGCACAGAGACAGGCGAGCTGATTGGCACCAAGTTGTCTTTTCAGATGAATCACGCTTCAATTTGTGGACCCATGATGGCTGTGTTCGTGTTAGACGTTATGCCGGTCAACGCTGCCTTCCTGAGTGTATTATTGAACGACATAGTGGTCGAACACCCGGAGTTATGGTCTGGGGTGCGATTTCGTATCATGGACGATCCAATTTGATACGAATTGAGAGTAATCTCAATAGCAACAGGTACGTCCGTGAAGTGCTACAGCCCGAAGTCGTTCCTTTCCTTCAAGGCATCCCTGGAGCTATCTTTCAGCAGGATAATGCACGCCCACATGTTGCGCGGACTGTTCGAGACTTCTGTTCAGCACAACGCATGCAACTTCTTCCTTGGCCTGCTTATTCACCGGATATATCGCCTATTGAGCACGTGTGGGATATGGTTGGTCGGCGTCTCGCTCGTGATCCGCGTCCTGCAGTTTCCAAAGACGAACTTTGGTTGCGCATACAAGCGATATGGAATTCTCTTCCTCAAGCAGATATTCAACATCTGTTTGACTCCATGCCACGTCGTATAGCAGCACTTATTGCAGCGCATGGTGGCTGCACCAAATACTGATTTCCGACGCTTAATTTGTTTCTTTTGTTTTGAAAATTTCATCATTTATTTGTATCAGTACAAGTCGTTTCTGCATTAAATTTCATTTGATTCTGATGATTCTTTCATGGTGTTGCATTTTCTACAAACAGCAGTATATATCATAAAATTAAAAATTATTTCATCTGCTAAAACTTAATTCGTGAGCGTTAACTAAATATTCCAGTGCAAAATTGGAAATAAGTTTTGAGTTTTCTAAGTTAAATAAAATTTTATACTAAATATTCTTACATGCCTGTTACGAATAGTAATCTAAGGTCATTAATGTTGGAGAGGGTTTTTTTTACTATAATTCTAATTTGTTCCACGCGCCAGTTATGTACATTTAATTATTTGTAAACTACAACAACATCTATAGTAGGCATCCAAAACGCCCATGCAATCATTATCTGGATTTAGTAATCCACGAGAACAAACATTAAGACCGAACAAAAAAACTACCTTAAGCAGTGAAACTGTATCATATGTCCCATGATCCCATGCGCTATCAAACTATTGATGAAACACGCCGTCTCTTTTAAATTTCCAGTACCCAAATAAATAAATAAATTCCAACAACTTTTAAAAAGTCAAACACATTTTGAAGTTATTGTTAACCCAAAATGCAAAGTTTAAATAAAACGATAATTATTTCAACGTTTATATTACAAGTAATAAAGTGAAATTGCCATGGATGGAAAGTTTTTATAAAAGTAAAAGTAAAGTTTCATAGAAGAATAAATTTCACAGTTTCATATAGTTTCATCCTGGCTCAGAGATGTCCATAGTGGACTGATTCTATACATGAATTATGGATATTCTTATTGAGAAAAACTTTTTGATTATAATGTAACAAAAATATTTCTATTTAGAATTCCCGTACAACTATGCAATTTTAAGATTTCATTTTAATGCTAATGCATTTTTTCAGGCATTTTGAATAAAATGAAGCCCATTTCTTTTTAAAAAAATAATACAATTTACATCGTGTTTTGACTATTGGCTTATTATGATGTACATTATTTTACGGCACAATTTTAATGTATATTTCTCTGAAACTTTTGATTTATTTCCACTAAAATATTAATGATTCATTATTGTAAAAAATAACATTCTTAATTTTATGTGAAGAAATTTAAGCATTGCTTGTCTGGTGTAATAAAATAAATCGTTCTTTCTTCAGAAATACGGAAATTAACTTTTATTTTTCACTAAATTATTTAAGAAATATTAGCAGATAGTTGTATTTTTAATATAAATAAATAGCAGATTCCTTCAAACATACATTGAAATAATATATTTACGCGAACTCGTATTAATATCAATTAGTATTTGAGGAAAGTATCATTCAAATTTAAAGATTCAATATCCAAAATTCACAAACAACTTCTTTAAGAATATGTCTGTTTTTATAAAGTATATGCAAGCTATGCTGCTATAATATGTTTTCCTTTTAAAACATCGCTATGCATCACTTTTAGATAAAATAAAAAAGACACGTGATCAAAAATTCTTCACAATCTTACTTTACACAAATTAAGACTTTGTTACCAAGTTTTATTATTGACAGCTTTATGAAGCTTTATTCATCTTCAAAATGATGATAATTGTTACAGTGAAATAAAACTATAATACGAAATTTCAAGTCTAATCTCTGGGACTTATATTTTATTTAGTTAATCATATAATTAGACAAGGAGTAAGTATGATTCATCATATAAATTTTTCAAAACATTAATCTTGATCAAAGGTTCTCAAAAAGTGTTTAATAACTGCGTCTAGAATAATGTGACTGAAATCTGGTTTAGAAAAGTATAAAATGCTTGAATAATTTCACAAGTTTCTACGGAAAATTTAATTTAAAAAAAAATTATAGAAAATGGAATGTTAAATCGAACTTAATAAATAAAATGTATTTTACTTAAGCCTAGAGGAATAGTTTTAGAGGTATAATTTTGTATACATCTAGAAATACAGCTTTATTAACACCAAATAATACGAGGTGTAACTATTAAATAACAGGATTGGCACTGTAAAACATTTTTTTTATTTCATACATATTTACTTATTATTTCCTTCAATATACACCCCTTCTCTATCTCTACAACTCTCCTTGTGATTCTTCCATTGTTTCAAACAATGTTGAATGTTTTTTTGTCAGCTCCTTCAAGACGCGTGCCGCTTTCTCTTTCACTGCTTCAACGACACCATTCCTGTTCCTTTTAATACAGATTTCACCTTAGGAAATAAATAGAAGTTGTACTGCTCTAGATTCAGTGAATAAAGCGGATCGTCTAACACTGGTATTCTGTATTTGATTAAAAACCTCTTGACAGATAATGTGGAATGAGTTGGCACATTGTCTTGGAAAAATTTGTCATAAGGATTCTTTGTCAATCCCTACTGTCTCTACAATCGCATGAATACTTCGTTGATGGTCAGTTCGAACCAGACTAATTTATCTATATTATCATCCGAACTTTATTTGAGAGGGCGACCCAGTCGTGAATCATCTTCATTATCTTCTCGACCATCTTCAAAACGCTTACGACACTCAAATACACATGCGCGTAATAAATATTCATTTCTTTGCACTTCTTTCAATAAATTATAAATTACAGTAGTACTGTCTTCAAGTTTCATGTGAAATTTCACAAGAATTCGTTGTTCACTTATCATTTTTCTAGCGAGAAAAAAAATAACTCTGATGTAAATGAAGCTACGAGTATACGTATTTGTTCACAGAAACGAGAGGCACTACGTTCGAAAGAGAAGGCTTCACGCTTAACAGCTGCTGGCCTCTGGTGTTTGGCTCATGCATACTTCTTCTCATGCGTCGTCAGTCTTATTAAATTAATCTAATATTTCAGCCACACCACGTATGACCTTGACAGATAATGAAACAGGTGTTATGGCCTGTCAACTTATATATTATATTTCGCATCTTAAATATTAAAAAATATTAAAAATATTCAACTACAATAATATAAATTTAATTATGATAAAGTATAAATAAAAATATATTTTATTCTTTGACACGTTACTTGCTCATAGTTTAGGTATAAGAATCCTATTTAAGTTAACATTAAACATGAGAAATAGGAGGTGAGAAATATAGGAGTCCCCAGGATAAAAATAATAATGTATTAAGCTTTATTCTTTTCCACTTAATGCTTATGAAACAAGATAAATGCTTATTTAGACTCAGCATGATAATGATTTATGACCTCTTTCTATGACTTTTAATTTATTTGGTCTCAAACGGTTATTAAAATAGTTTATAACTCGTTTATGAGGTCTTTACAGGAACTAAATCTTATTTAAAATTAGTATACTCTGTGCATTTTATTTTACTTCGACACTCATTAAAATAATTTTTATAG
>BMAW01008339.1:0-15903 GCA_019974015.1 Nephila pilipes | reverse complement strand
GTAATGTTAAAAATGACCAATTTTAAGGAACATTTTAAAAAAATTGACTGGTTGTAGAGTTACCAATTTTTTTGTGTTCATTTATTGAATAGTTATTATTATTTTAATTAAAGCTTTTTGTAAAATTTTGATTAGTTTTTTTTTAAAAAAATTATTATGTGTTTTAACACGTGAAAAGTTAAAAAACAAAGAAAATTTGTGTACATTTCAACCTCTAAAATTTTTTTAAAAACTTTTTTTGACAAAATCTCTCATTAAAATATTCCTTTATGTACTAGTAATACATGCACCAAATTTCAAAGCTATAAGATGAGTAGGTTTTTCAAAAATGTTCCTTTTGTGTTGAAATATACAGTTTTGAGATAATGCAATTTAAAGTATAAACTTACCATTCACTAATAGATATCAACACCAAAGCTTGAATTGCTTGGATAATCTGCTAGATCATCTTCTTGTCTACATTTTAATAGTCTGTTTTTAATTCTAGCTTTATTGGTTCTTTGTAAAACTGCCTGTTTTGCTTTCTTTATGTGAACACGTTCTGCTTCTTGTAATGCTCGACATGTAAAAAATCCAGGTTGAACATTTAATAAACTTAAAACTTTTAATTTTGTAATGAATCCTTGATTAAATAGAGATATTGCTTCATACTTTCCAGCTTTTAATGTTCCTAATTCTACATATACATTTATTGGGATTATGTACCAGATGATGCTATTTAAATATGAATTTTGCCATGTAGGCATTTAGAAAGTAGTTCAGGACACAAAAAATCTCTAACTATTGTTTAATACAATTTATAATAACATCAGGTAAGTTATGTTTGTGTTTGTATTGTTTTCCTTTAATTATGGACCTATTATATGCACACCATATGTCGTCACCAGTGGGGCAAAGATCGAAATACTGAGTATATCGCAGCTTGTGCATTGACTCTGAGTGATTAAAGATCCAGAGTGCCTCTTCAACTTCCAGTTCTCCACTATTTCCAAAGTAATTTGCGAAATACTTCTCTCTGTGTGCATTTCCATTCCTCAGATTGCACGAATATCTGGAAAATACTTCGGCATCAACAATGTTTCCAGTTTCGACACTAACTGTTGTCACGACACCATTTAGTGAAACAAGCCCTCCTTTTGCCAGGTGCCATCAATAGCCCAGGTACATTTGGACTTCCATCATTTTTAAATATTATATGTTAGCAGCTATTGCCATAGAAGCTTTTGCGAATTCCTCTATCGCATCATTTAATGTGTGGGATAACTCATAAAAGCACTTAGTAATGGGAGGTAAATTCATCACTCCGCAAAACCATTTCGCAGCAGCATACCCTTTCCCAATTGATCTCATAGCATATGAAAGTCTCGTATTAACTTCATGCACATTAGTATATCCTTTATTAGTTACACTCTGAGTGACTCTAATATTCAGAACTGGTTGTTCGAAACCACAACTGTCACAACATATAAATAGTTCTGTAGCCAAACCTTGGATTTGACGACCAAGATTAATATGGATACCATGTTTTTTACATTTTATGCATAACATATATAATTTTAAGCAATAAGAAAACAGAGAAATGTCAATTATTTCCTTAAATTTATCAGAAAATTTTTAAAAATTCTTCATACTCACCAGCATACTTACTTGTTGATACTTACTTGTTGACTTATACGTTGATACTTACCATACCAGCATACTTACCATATTTATAAACATTTTGTTTATATGAAACTTATATAACTTCAAAAGAACTTGTATTTAATAAAAAAAACATCTCTCTCAAACTTCTATTTCTTAAATGTTTGAGCATTAAACCGAGACATAATGCAAAATATAAATGAAAAAAGTTTTCGAAAAGAACAGATTGTCTACATTAGGCGAGTCTAAAATAGCACGTTGCATTCGATAACAAACGTTGAAATGCAAACAAACTGCTATTACTATTCACTTCAATTCTTTCCTCAACAAGTTGCTGATCGAAGAAAATTGTTTTCAAGAATTTAAAATAATTTGATAAGGCTGGAAAGAAGCATGTATAATATGTTTTGGTTTAAAAGGGGCCGTGGCCTTCAGTTGTTTTGGGTCTTGACACATGTAAACAACTTTTTAAAAAAATATTTAAAATACTTCTAATTTAGCTAGAACAAAAATTTCAATGGGCTAAATTCACAGACACCTGGCGCCACGTCAAAATCACGTGATGTCTACAAATACAAACCCGCGTGGTTTGCGTTAACATCGGATTTCTCTATATGCTAGTTATTTACATCTTGTACTTTAACTTTCTTTTAATTAATATACTTATTATTATCATGTTTCTTACATTATTCAATTATTTACATTCGGTAAGAAATAATCTGAGTATGTTTTTGTATATCTATAATCTTATTCTCGTTTAATTGTGTTGTTAAAATGTCTCTCGGTAAGCTACAGCAAGCCTATTTCAACTTGCTTTTGACGTTTGTTTGTATACTTACAATATAAGCTTGAAAATATTTTCTGCTTTAAACTGATGCACTTTTGAACTGTTAACGGCCATTTCAGCTTTTTGTTTTGCTTAAGCTTATTTTGTATTTCAAATTATTTTATATATAAATATTGTTACGTATGATTAGATCATCGGTTGTTTCTAAACATGTTAAAAATAAAGGCCTCAATATTTATTCTAGTATTGTAAACATTCTAAAACCTCGAAAAGATAAGTGTGAATAGTATAAGTGTTATTAAGTTCTTCTGAATTATAGTATCTTTTAAGTGTAAACACTTTATATTTATCAAGCTGATTCTGTTTAAAAAATAAAGCAACATTGGATTAAACTATTTTCTCTTTTAATCAAGATACATAATCAAGCTGTAACAGTTATATAATGATTTATAATTTAAGCAGGTGTCATTTTGTACCTTGAATTAAAGTTTTTTAAAATGTGCTTTGCAAACAAAATTAATTAATTCAATCATAAGTTGATTATAATGCTTTAAAAAGGAATGAAGAGTATTTAAGAAAAACATGTGTGAATATGTAAATTCTATATACAAATTCAATTTTAATGATTTGCTAGCATTAAATTTTTTTTCTTTTCTCAAAATAATATTTATTAATCAAATACAATTTTTACGTATATATTTAAATGTAAAATGAAGCGCAGAAACTAAAATTCTGACTATTGAGAACAACAAGACACATATCAAATCTTATATTAGTGATAATCAATCTGATTTTTAAAAATATGTAGAAAATGTTAATTTTTAAAATTGTATTTTCATAGAAATGATACAATAGAGGGAGAGGAATAGAATTTTGAGAAATAGAAAAATTTATATTCTATAAATCTTGAATATTGTTTAACAATTTGTTATGTTGCCTTGTCGTGCAAAAGTGATTCTTGTTTCTTCGAGCTAACACCAGAATCTCGGTTTCACTTTGCAATTCATCTCATCACATGCATACTTTTAAAAACATGAATTAACTTAAGATGTACATGAATAAAGTGATTAAATTCTGTAAATAAACAAACAAATATCAATTCTTTTTATAACATCAGAATTATCTTATGATGTCTATTGAAAAATATTTAGTTTAGGACTTCTATGAATGAATTGCAAATAAAAATGGATAGTAAATTTGTATTTTATGGATTGTAAATAAAAATGTTTAACATGTCAAATAAAAGGACTAGTTAATATGCTCAACCTTATCCTATGGTAAACATTTTATATGCGTTTTTTACAATTTAATGAACTATATATAACTACAGTGTTTGTGTCATGTATTGAATACAAAATAAATTTTTTATTTATTCAGTGGAAATGAATGTTGGAGTTCATGCATAGAACAAAATCTGAATATCCTATTCCAAATATTTATTTAAATTTTTGAAACCATTTTTAGGCCACATTATAAAAAAAAACCCCAAAATATGAGAAGATCTGTGTTAAAATCTTAATTATAAAAAAATCAAATTTTGAATTGATAAAAAACAAGTTGTGGTTTTCCCTCACCCCAAGTCATATGAGGTTAAAACAAATAACTTAATAAAAAGTAAGACAATAGTGATGAAACACCAGACAATCACTTATATTATGAACAATATTTGGGACATAATAGGAAGGATGCCTGATTTAGACTGTGAAAATTTGGTTCCAAAATACACATGAAATTTATGTTTAAATTAAAACCATGTTCTTTAAAAATATATATATGCTGAAATATCTTACTCCTGTCATAAAGCATCTGAAATTTACTTCAAATAATTAAAGAATAATCTGGAATAAAAGCTATTTTTGTCAACATTTTATTCTGTGTAAATAATTCTTACTTTATGACTGCCACACAGTATTATTGGAACGAAAAACTGATGTACAACATTTGTTCGAAAATGGTAAAACCTTAATATCTTAAATATAAATATGTATCTTAAAATAAGATATATAATTCTCCATCAATTAAAAAAGACAGTATAAGTTACATTATACACTTATGAAGTGAAAAAAAAAATAGAATTCTTGTCGAGCAACATTGTTATAATAGTCATCGATAAAAAGAAGTAGCAAAGTGGCTCTAAACTTTTAAAATTTCACAACACTATTTTTTAAATACTATAATGTTATTCTATAAAACATCCTCAGCGTCATACACAAATATTTATATGTATGAAAATAATTTTTAACACTGATCTATACGAATTAAAGTCTAGAAGTTACTGAATATATGATTACAATGTAATATTATGGATAATCTACTTTAAGTATAATAAATTTGCAACACACAAATAATTACTTATAAGAAAATTATTTTCTTAATTGACCAATAACAATTCTTAAGATATAATAGAACCTCTCTGAAGATATTATGATATAACCTTTCAAATATGCAAAGTTTTAAAAATATTGAAGTATTTTTGAATTAATTATCTATTCCAATTTGAAAATTATCAATGTATAAACCAACTAATATTACCAGACAATTTCAAGAAATGTTCAAAATAAATATATATGAAATATCTGAAATAATCTTATTAAATAAAATTATTAGCAGAAGTAAAGAAACATTTTTTTTAAAAAAATATTAGCAAATCATAGTTAAATTAGGAAGCTTTCAATAATGAAAAAAATGTTTGCGTGTAAACAAAATAAATCTGAAGCCATTATTTTAGCTTGTTGATACAAGAATGATTCAATACCTTTCTGCTACAGCAATACAAATTCATATTTAAATAAGACATAAAAAAGTTGCGTAATACTTTCTCATTAAATTAAAAATAATATATATATATATAGCAAAATATAAGTTACATTAGTTGTATTTGCAGTTACAAAATTATTAAAAGCAGCTCTAACACATATGACAACCTGGGGCAGTCGAGAAGTTTGATAATTATTCTGATCAATTAACCCTTTAACAAAGCAGAAATAATCTGAATACTGTGTTTGAACTTGACATTCCAAAAGGCCAGTAGTCTTCAAAGGGGGAATTATTTTACATGAACAATGTAATACTTTTGGTGGATACTCCAACGCTTTATTTACATATGAAAAATGCAAGTAAAAGATGTTTTCCTTTTAAGTGATTATTTTAATACAATTAGGACATATTAATGGAAACTATATTGAATTTAATTCCACAAATATAATGTATGAGAGATACAGTAAAAGATATTCAGAGCCATGTTTAAACACTTTATTTCTTTTTAATTCAACATTATGTACATAGTATGTTAAACATCAGCTAGAAAAATTACTGTCAAAATGCTTCCATAATATATGTTATAATAAGAAAGAAATCCGTTTTTCAAAATATTTCTTAAAAAATTCCTGTAAAGTAAAAAATATATACTCAAAATCATTATTTGGAACAGTTCTACATTAGAAATTAGTTTTATAATACTGATTATATATGTCAATTAATAAAAGTACAGAATTAGATAATAAAGTTATTCTGAGTACATACTAAAAAATTTGAGTTATATTCCTTTAATTTTACTTCAGTTTTTCAGATATTTTAATTAGTCACAAAGGTTATAGTGTGATAGATAATGACTTTACTATTTTGTATATATAGCAAGCATCAAGTTTTTTTTTATTTTAAATAATTATCTTCAGTATTTCATTTAAAAAACAAATGCATCATAAAATGAAATTCCACACTATTGTGACCATCCCTATATCGCAAATTGAATTAAATGTTAAAAATAAATACTAACATATTAAAAATTCTATAAACATTCATCAAACGGTTTTATTGGATGAAATTTTAAAGAACAGCAGTAAAAAAACATTTTTTTTTAAATATTTGTATATATCACAGTTAAATTAGGAAACTTCCATAACTATAACAAAATGTCTGTGTGTGAACCAAACAAATTTGAATAATCATTTCTGCATGTTGATAGAAGAATAGTTAATGATTCAATACCTTTATGCTGCAGTAATCCGAAATAATTTCAACATTTCTTGTAAAATAAGACATTAAGAAAGATGTATGATAATTTCTCATTCAGTTAAAAAGTAGCATATATAGTAAAATGCAAATTACTTTAACATATGAAGCATAACACATTTCTAAAACGCAGTGTAAACAAACGAATACAAGACTTGTTTACATCGGCGAGTATCACGTGAAAAGTTTTTCACGTATTCATGACGTCACATGAATTTAGCCCATTGCAATTGACGCAGAAAGATTTGAAGTTTCTTTTTCAAAAAAAATTGAAAAATCGATTTTTGACCGATTTGCATGAAGTGACCCCCTTAATAGCTTGAATGAACTTCGTTGGTTTTTTACACAAATAAGTATTTACCGAAACTGAATTATCCAACGAGTACACAACCTACTAATGTCTAATATTTCTTGCCTTCATTTCTGGAGCTGAAATGGTTAATTTTTACATTCCTATGTAATCATCAACTTTTGATTACATATTTATTTATATATATATCATATATAAAAAAAAGTAAGTGGTAAAAAAATTGAATAAATGTTTTGCTTTTATGATATATTACAGGTTCTTAAGCATTCTTTTTACTATCCCCCCCCCCCAGTATTCTACAGTGTCAGAAAATTGAGTCTTTCGGGCTATTAATATCAATTGACATTGAATTCCCACCTACGAAAGAAAGAAATCTTGATTTAGAAATGTAATACATGTCTCAGGAATTCTCGTATTTAATTCTAGTGTTTCGATAAAATTCTCGTATTTAAATAAAAAGAATATTTGTTTTTTTTTGTTTCCCTCTATTAATTAAATTTCCAACTGTTCTGATTTCTTAGAATAGTTACCCTTAGCTATTACTCATAAATAAGATACTCAAATGACAAACCTTTCACTCCGAAAACTACGTTCCCAGTTTAATATCTCTGAAAGTCTATGTGGCGCTGCAATCGCATTTTACATGCAATGTGGCGCTGCAATCGCATTTTACATGCAATGTGGCGCTGCAATCGCATTTTACAATGTTTATACATAAGAGGATATTACATTTGTTTATAAAAGAACAAATGCATAGTATATAATTAAATATAAACATGTGTGCGTGTATGTGTAGAACAAGAAAAAGCCGCTGGCTATAGTAATGTAGAGGACACTGGCACTGCGTCATAAGATTACCATCTGGCGTAGTCAAAAATATGCTAGTCAGAACAAAAGGATGACGTGCAGTTGTAGACCATGGATAACTGTAATCGATGGTACAGCTTCGTTTTCTGTTTGTGAATGTTTTATCCGTCAATGTTTTAATTAAATGTCATGATAAATACATATCTCAGGAATTCTCGTGTTTCAATAAAATTCTCGTTTTGAAATAAAAAGAATATGTGAAATTTTTTTTTTGTTTCCCTCTATTAATTAAATTTTGTTCTTATCTCTCAGAATAGTTACCCTCAGCTATTACTCATTAATAAGATACACAAAAATAACAGACCCAATCCTTTCTTAATGCAGCATTTTATTCAACAAACCAGTCACTCACGAAGACTACAATCCCACTGTACACTCTCTGAAGTTCTACGTTGACGTTGATGGTTCTATGGGCGGCTACAGCGCGGAGCGCTCTCCAAGCCCAAACCTTGTATATAGAAGTTGTTTTGGAAGGATGGAGTTTTCAATTTTGATGGTAAAGTCCAAAAATAAAATAGTTTGATGAAAATCTGGGATACAGAATTTTCATTGGTTGAGAGGTGATAAAGCGTCTGGGAGAAGGAAGATCTTAATGTTAAAAAAACACGTAATCACCAGGTGGCGCTTGAATCGTTAGGGACAGGGAAAATTTCCAAGAGAGAAAAAGGGGAAAAATATAGTGCGCGGTTTTTACAATCCACGTTTTCCTTCAGGTTTAAGAACCATTTTTTTTTTCAGGTAGCGGTAAGTGATTTCTCTTTCATTACTGGTTAATTGTTTTACATAAATATTGTAAAAATACTAAGAAATAACTTTTCATAAAATTTTCCTCTATCATTTTTTAAAAAGCAGAATAACTGATTTTCTCTTCAATTTCCGATTAAGTTAGATTTTTGATATACGATTACGTAAAATTGAATGAGTATAAAATCATGTAATTTCTAACATTGAATGAGTATAAAATCATGTTATTTCTATTTCCGATGTTTCCATTATTAAAATTTTAGGAAAAATTCTCGGGAGTGTTTTTACAAATTATATTCTTCCTTTCTGAATTTTTTTTTTTTTGTATATGTTGTGAAAATTAATAATTTTCTAGATTTTAATATTTCTAATCATTGACCTCGTTAATCAATTTAAAATATATTTAATTCGATAGGTACTTGCAGTTGTGGAAAAGGAAGTTCTGTTAATTCATGAGTATTTGGTATTATTAAAACTTATTTTCAATATATACATTATTTAGTGTTTGTATTTTGTCTGTTATCAGTTACTCCGTATTGCAACCATGGATAATACTTGTTTCTTGTGCGATAAGTCTTTTTCCACAGCTTCAAACTTACGACGACATGCAAGACTAATACACAATGTAGAAAATAAGGTAAGTACATGTAGACAGATGAAATGTAATGTATGCAGCGAAGAATTAGTTTCCATGAAGGCTTTGTTGAACCATGTTGAATCGGCACATAATATTGCTATAGAAAAGGAAACTAAGAAATTCGACACTTATGAAGCTTTCAAGATCTGGAAAGAAGATGTTGAAAAACAAACAACTGCCTTGTACGTAAAGAATACTGGAAGTAAGTTTAACGATATGAAAAAAACAACGTACTTTTATTGTCATCGCACTGGTTTTTATAATGCGAGGGGTGATAAAAAGAGAACTATTAAAATGGCTGGCAGTAACAAGATTAACGGAAACTGTCCATCAAAGATGAAAGTATGTGAAGACAATGAAAACCAAGTATATGTGGAATTTACAAAAACTCATTTAGGACATGGAAAAGATTTGGGAAGAATGCAAATAACAAGAGAAGAAAAAGATGAATTAGCAAGAAAACTGGAGAAGAAAATTCCAATTGAAATCATCTTGGATGGGATCCGAGATTCGTTTATTGATAGATTAGAAAGGATCCACTTGGTAACGCGGAAGGATCTGCTGAATTTAAAAGCTGAATACAGCATAAGCTCTGAAGGTATTATGGATACTAACGATGTCTTAAGTGTAGGCAAGTGGGTCCATAGTTTACAAGGAAGAGAAGATTCTCCGGTTATTTTATTTAAGGACCAGAATACTTATGATGAAGTTTTGTACCCTGGATTAAAAAGTGAAGATTTTCTGCTCGTCATAATGAACAGATGTCAAAGAGAGATGCTAAGTTTTTACGGTAACGACACCATTTGTTTGGATTTCACGCATGGGATGAATGCGTATGGTTTTGATTTGGCAACAATTTTAGTTTTAGATGATAAGAGAGAGGGGTTTCCAGCAGCCTTTATTTTAAGCAATAGGCAAGATTCAAAAGCTTTGTCAGTAGCATTTGCAGCAATTAAAGAACATGTAAGCATTTCGCCAAAAGTTATGATGACGGACGACACAGAATCTTTTCTTAATGCATGGAGGACAGTTTTTGGCGTTCCCGAAAAAAGACTTTTGTGTACATGGCATGTGGACAGAAGTTGGAGAAGAAGTATTGTAAAATTAATTAAAAAACCAGAAAATCAGATCCAAGCTTACAAGGTTGTTCGATGCCTGTTAATGGAAACTGAGGAAGAAGCTTTCTACATAATGCTACAAGAAGCTTTGAAAATTTTCAACGAAACAGATGAATTTAGAGCATTCAAGAATTATTTCGAACATGTATATTGTAAACGAACCGAAGCATGGGCATATTGTCATAGGAAGTGGCTAGGAATAAATACCAATATGCACATTGAAAGCATGCACCGGACAATTAAATATGTGTATCTGCTAGGAAAAAAAGTGAAAAGGCTTGATAGAGCGTTATTTTATTTAATGAAATTTGTTAGAGATAGAGTTTTTGATCGACTCATCTGTCTGGAGAAAGGCAAAATATCGTCGAAAATAGCTCAGCTGAGGAAAAGGCATAAAGTTGGCCAAGAATTAACTAGTTTATGCATTCGAAAGAATGAAGAAGACATCATCTACAAAATGTTCTGTTGCATCTACAAAAAGTAATGAAATTTATATTGTGAAAAAAAATGTTGCATGCTCCGAAGGATGTACCTTAATGTGCAAAGAATGCAAGCAGTGTTTGCACAATTTTACTTGTACATGCATTGATAATGCAATTCAGTGGAATATGTGCAAACATATCCATTATATTTGTAGCAGAAATTTAAATGAAATTAATAGTGCTGTTCCAGAAGACGAAGGACTTTCTGTACATTCCCCTATAGTAGATGAAGAAGAAATGGTTATTTGTGAAGATAGAAAATTTTTGGAAAAAGCAACGCTTGTGGATAATTTGAGGGCTACAGCTACAAGAAAGACAACTTCCAAGGAAGAATTTCAAAAGAAATGCACGGAGCTGATAAACACAATATCACCAGAACTTTATGATAATGTTTTAAGTTTTCTACAAAATGCTTCGGATTCATCACATTTTCTCTCTCAAGCAAATCAAGAAGCTGTACCGAAAAATTTGAATAAGGAGCCCCCAAATAAAAAGATAAAGACTCAAAGATATGTTTCAACAAAAAAGAAGACTTCCCAGAAAGCCTCGACTACATTTAGGAAACCAACACAAGAAGAGTGCCAAAGCATATCATCGAGTCTGATTTTGACAGCAAAAACCAAACAAGAATGAAAAGTGTTATTGTAAATTATGGAAGAGTTTGGTTTAAATGTTAATTTGTTTTTAGGTTTTCCTGCATATGTGCAATATGTTTCTTTTTTACTGTGGGTTATAGATCATAGTGCAATATTGAATTCCCGATTAACTATCATAGAAGCCATCTAATACTTATGTATTAATTTTTTAGCATGTGCAATATATGTAATGTTTACAAGTGCAATATATATAATGTTCCTTTTTATATTATAGATAGTTATGGTGCAATATATGTTATGCTTCATGTGCAATATATGTTATGCTTCATGTGCAATATATGTAATGTTCCTTTTAATTATAGGTAGTTATAGATAATTTTGATGTAAAGTTCCTGATCCACTAGAAGGCATCAAATGGCTCTTTAATTTATATTTTTGGCTAATATGCAATATATATATATATGATCTTTTTCATTGTAGGTTGTTTTTGATCCTTATGCTTTATAAAATTCCAGAAAATCAAGAAGGCATTTGTAATTGTTAATTTAAATAAATAAAATAAAATAATACAGTTGACCTTTTGTGAATGGATAACTGTTTAAAGAATAAGCTGGTTATGTGCATAAATTTAAAAGTCTGAAGTTTTCATCAAGGAATGAAGCAAAAAGTAAACATTTCTCACTTGAATTAACTAACAAACATAAGTTTCCAATCACCTGCTTGCCTATTAAAATTATCAAAACATAGCTCAAACTTGTTAAATGAATTATAAGTATTGCAAATGGTTTATAAACAAAAGCTTCATTTTATTTTAGCAATGGTTGATTTTGTTCCCTATCCCGAGGATATCCATTTGTAGAGGTTCAACTGTATTCACTTCTCTGTGGCTGCTACCTTGACGTGGTAGAGAAGCTTAAATATCATTAGAAATTTCTGATGGTATCACTAAAAGCAGTCTTAAATAAGTAATTCATAAAAATTTCAGTTTCTGTAAAATAATTTAAGTACACGTATTGATGTACATTGCTCTATTTTATGGCAAAGAATAATTAATTTTTACTCGTTTGTGTTTACTTCTAACTTAAATACAATTGTAATTCAAATATTTTAAATAATCTTCATATGGTTTTGTCAGCATCAAAAAAAACTTAATAAAAAATTTTCTATTGTATTTTCGAGTGCTTTTTATTTGTCTCAAACTGCATGATCATAATTAGCTACAAGTCTGTGTTTAGTAATTTTTGACTTAAATTATATGCATATATTAAGTTATAAGAGGTCTACCAAATTGTAAACATATTTCTATAGTGAAATTAGGAGTAAGGTAAGTAATGTTTCAAAAATTTAAGTTAATGTAGCTTTCTATACTTCTGAAATACATAAAAATAGGAATTGAGTCGAATGAAAACAATTGTGAATAAAAATAATTCTGAATAAACTTGTTAGTATAAGTTTCAAATCCAATTTACACAATGTTTTCTTTTTATAACATTTGACATGCATTGCTTTTAGAAGTTATTTAATGTTTTCTTTATTTTTAGAAGTGCAACTATAAATTTTTTCTACATCTGAAATATTACATAATAATTTATAGCAGTATCTTGATGGAAAAAATTATTTATAATTTCCAGTTTTTTAGAGTAATGAAAAATAGAACCAACTAACTTATCTCAATGTATATTTTCCCCAGAAATACATTAGTTAATTTCCTTTAATTTACATTTTGACCTTGCATTCATTTCAAGGGTTATTATTTCTCTCATGTGTGAATGGCTGTCTAAATCCCTTCTTTAATTTTAACGAACAATACCTTTTTATATAGTGAACTTAATTTTGTAATTTCTTGCGCAAGTAACAGGCCGAAGCAATTCGTTTTAACAGGAGATTAAAGACCTAAGAGCTCCAATAGCATCCAACGTTTACACTTATCTTTATTTCATTAATTGCAATACATTTTTAAAAATTACTATAGAAATTATATAAACGAAGAGAATATAGAATGCTGAAAGATGACACATTTATATTCACAAATAAATAATACTCATGTAATATATGTCAATATTTGGCAAAGAACTGTCAAATGTGAAAATGTATGGGATGAGGAATTTTTAATTCTATGTGTGTATATATATTCAAGTTTTGTTTGAAATAAAAAATTTATTTTGTGCATGGGATTCTTAACTATACAATTACATTACACAATTAACAGTAGTTAATGGAATGGAACAAACATATATATATATCTAATACATTTTTTATGAACTATACATGAAAGCCTTTCAAGTTACCATAACTTTAAAAGTAAATACAAAATTGAAAGTAAAATAACTAATTAAAAAATAAAAAGTATAGATTATATTTACCCTTGTCTAAGACTTGATTTATAAAAATGGCTGTGGGGAAGTTATACAAAATATTAATTACAAATTATTCAGTTTTATTTATTTTTTTACAATCAAAAGTTGCATTGTGTTTTCAGATACTCAAATCTCAGTTTGCCAGATTTTCCAAGCAAGCACTGATAATTTGATTCCTTTAAAATATCTCATTTTAATGTAAAGCCAATTACACTGTGGGATTCGAACCAACATTATGAATATTACAATCATTAGTGCACAACATATAGAAGTACTTGCATACAGCATGTTTCCTTCATAAAAAAATTATAAATGCAGGAAAGTTAAATTTCGCATGCAACCTGACTGCAATGTAAAAAAAAGGGGGAAGGATATGAAATTTTTTTATTATAAATATGAAATTTATTTTTTAAGCAGTAAAAAAATTATAGCTATAACTTTCATGAAGTGCTTTTTACTTATTTTAAAATCGTTTTCCCTTATAAAAACAATGAAATTATAATACATACTCTTTTTTTTTTTTATAATGAATTTATATGCATATCTTTTTTTCTTTCCCTCGCCGATTTCGTATGGTAATTAAAACAATCATTCCAAAAAATTAAGCTGCAATCCAACTTTAGGAAAGGTTAAAAAATGTTTTTTAATTAATAAAAATGAAAACTATTACAAATTTCATAAACTAACGATACAATTTAAAAACTAAATAATTCAAAAAGCCTGTAATTAGAGAATTGTGATTTCCTTAAACTTCTTTAAAAACTGATGAAAGTCTTGTTGCATCAAGAAATGTCAAATGTTATTCCTTTCCTTCGATATTTAAACAATAGCATTATTGCTGCCCAATTGTACAGAGCGATCTCGGATTCTTCCTATCCGTTTCAGTGTTGAGCTCAGATCTATGTCCAAATCCCTTTTTCCCCTATTATAAAAATCCCTACTCTCTTAAGATCATCCTGTCCCCAGACGCATGTCTATACTTCGTGAATAAACCGTTTTCGAGAGGTGAAAGTCAATGGACTAAATTCATGTGACGTCATGATCACATGATAACTTGACCACGTGTTATTCGCCGATGTAAACAAGTCTATTAATCGTTTGTTTTGCACTGCGTTTATGAAACGCATTATGCTTCTTAAGTTTCAGTAACTTACATTTTATTAAATATATTGCTTTTTAATTGAATAATAAATTATCACAACATTTTGTTTTATATATTTTTCACCTAAATAAATGCAAAAATCGAAATTTTGGATTGCTGCAATATATAGGTATTGAATCATTCTTCTATCAAAGAGCTGAAATGATAGCAGCAGATTTATTTGGTTTACATTCAGACATTTTATTATAATTATGAAAACATCCTAATTTAGCTGTCATTTTCTAGCATTTAAAAAAGTGTTTCGACTAATCTTCTTTAAAATTAAGGTACATTTCTATTTCGCCCGTGCAAACGATAAAGTCGCCAAAATGATACAATCGAAGCCAAACTGAATCTGTGTATACTGTGTGTTGTCGCCAATGAAGTCTGCTTGGCGAGATTTGAGCCGACAAAATGGATAAGTACTATAACAATATTCATAAATGAAATCATTTGAAGTATAAAATAAGCTTAATCGAAACAAAAAGATGAAAATAACTCAATGGCTATTAGCAGTTCGAAAATGTATCTTTTTAAAGCAGAAAATAATTTAAAGCTTATATCGGAAGTATACAAACTCCGGAAGCAAGTTTAAATAGGCTTAGCTTACCGAACGATATTTTAACTATTAAACGAGAATAAAATTATAGATACAAAAATTATACTCATATTTTTTCCTGCCGAATATAAATAACTAAATAATGTAAGAAATATGATATTAAATACTTTAATCGAAATAAAGTGTGGATATACAATATATATACGACTTACATATAAGGAAATCCTTTGTAAACACAGACCACGCCGGTTTGTTTATGATATATATCACGTGATTCTATGAATTTAGCCCATTGTCTGAAAATCGGAAGATAGAATAGTATCTACGATACTCACTAGATGGCGCGCACGTTACACAAACGGGTTGACATGAAAGGCGGTCTGTCACAGAATATAGTTTTGCTCAATTTCAGCAAACTCCCGATTGGAGTTCGCTTTAAAATATGTAATGGGACATTCACCAAAAAGAATTCTTTATAGTAATCTGTAAGTTTATAAATTCATATATTAAAGTAAACAGAAAAAAAAGTGGTGTTGCAATTCGTTTCATATAAAATTTTTATGCTGCATATTTTAAGGACTTTATTCATGCCGATTTTCAGTTCAATATTTTAACAAATGGGGGTTTTCAAAATATTTCTTTGAACTGAGGAG
>BMAW01008336.1:29475-42501 GCA_019974015.1 Nephila pilipes | reverse complement strand
ACTTTTCCTTTTTTTAAATCAATTAAATACACTTAAGTACATTTAATTGAAAATAAAATACCATTAAAATTTGTGATTATTTCTTAACTATACATAAATTACTTATTTCTTCTTTCTTTTTTCAGGTTGGTTGGATTTCATGGGGTATGTTTGTCAATTCATTGCATTTAGGCCTAACTTTAGTCTTATACGATGGAGATGCTTTTCAAGAATCGCCTACGAGATTTTGGGATTTGGTGGACAGATTTGGAATTTCTTCTATTTACATTTGGAGCAGTGTAGTAGAATATATGGATATTCACGGATGGACACCTAGTGAGTCTCAGAGCACAAGCGTTTGGATTTTTTTTTCTTCTCCTCTTTATGTGTTGATTTTCAAAAATTAGATACAAAAAAGTAGCAAAACTTCTGAAGCTTAAGGCTTATAGGTTAAATGATACCAATAACTTTTCAAATTGGTAGCATATTATTAGTGAAAGGAAATTTTGAAGCACAATTGTATTACAGTTTCTTTTATATTGTGCAACTTCTTGAAGTTCAGAGAAATAGCTCACACTTGCTAATGATATGTTTATGAAATTAAAAGAAAAGTTATAAATAAATATTAAAAGCTGGTCTAGGATGTTAATGTACCCAATTATTTTCACAAATTGTAGAAAGCATGTAGAGTTAATGTTTTCTCATTGCTCAATAGCAGGAGGAATGAAAACATTGCAAATAATCTTAACTGGTAGATAGTAAGGTTTTGTTGCTTCGAAGCTAATCGTTTCTGCAGGATTCACTGGTGTGCATTACTCAAAAAAAATCTTTTTAATTCGTAGACGTCCGAACACAGATTTTCACAGAAAAAGCAACATTTTAGAAGAAAAACAGCCAGTTCATTCTATGCCTATTGGCATTTTAATTTAAAGGAAGAAAAGATATTCATTTAAAAGAATATTCCTTTCACTTGATGTTCATCAATATGGAATATCAACTCAATAGTTAATAACAATTTTTAGATTTCAATGGGTTTTAGGTTTCTATGTATTTTTAATGATTTATATAAAATATATATGTTACCTTATGAGTGATTCGTATTTTTAAAATCATATTATTTTAAATTATTTTAACAAATGTTTAGCGCAGCACAGCCTGCTTTGACACTTGTGCCGTAAATTCCAACAGTCACTCTCTCACAAAAGACTTACGTATGGATCATAAACGTTGATATATAAATAATGTTTTATTTTTGAAGTAATTGAAACAATCCCTTATGGATAAAAAATGGTCAGGTACGAAAACTTGAACTGTAACCATATGTATTAATTAAGAATATTTTAAAAACGTAACGAATTATTTACATATTTTATTTCGGGCCATAAATTTTGTTGTACTCTTATGTTTCTTAAACGTATAATTATAACAAAAACACAAGGAGAGAGATTTGGGTTTAGCATGCTTCGGTTACGACTCAATTTACATTGTTTTTTGGTTTATTCAACCTGTTCTTCTCGGTTCTTAAAAGATTTTAAGCCTTTTATTCGTCACATTTCCCCCCCTTTCCTAATAAGCTTCTAGATTCTACAAAACAAAGTTGAAAAGTTTTATAATAATTTTCCTAGTAACTAGGAATAACTCTCATACAGCCAAATACATGGAAGAAATGATGATGTGTAAAAAACTCGCTTTTTCCATTGTAGTGCTAAGTACTGGTTCACAGCTTGCTCTCTGTGTTTGCATTTTGTGGTGAAAATTACTTGTTTTGATGCTTTCTATCACCTCATAAGTTTTTGCTCACGAAGAGAGCACTCTCTCTCTATGTATATATAACTATATATATATATATATATATATGATGAAACTATGTTATCTTCTTAATTTAATTTTATTATTTTTAAGCGTCAATCCGGAGAAACGCCAAACAAGCATTTCGATTGAAAGCTACAGATGATTCAACTGTCGGGGCATGCGAACCGAATGCGTTTTCCCGGTCTCAGTTCTAGTATGCAAACTCTTAGATTGTTCGCGTTTTGGTTTTTTAATCTAGCTAGAGCTGTGTCTCTGTGTATTGCTTTCATAATTTTCGGGAAGGAAAAAGATACTTATATCCAAAGGAATAAGGACATTTCTGTGCAAGTAGACTTCTGAATTTCATTCATTGCATCAAAATAAAAAAAATTAACTTAATAATTTCTAGAAGAGTCAGTGATATAAAAATTATTCACTCATATATTCACTCAATCATCAAAATATATTAACTCAATGATATAAAAATTTGCGCACCAAGAACTAAGAGTGGTATTATTAAGAAATTTGGTATGAAGGTACGTGTTAGGTAGATATGTAAAAATTAGAAAAGCAGCGTGATTACTCATTGCGTAAAGCCACTAGAGGGAGTTGAACTTCGTTCTCTTTGTATTATAAAATAGGTAAGCAGGGGCAATTTGCGTTTATTTAATCTATTGCAGAAGGGCGCTATTTGACTTGAGATGCCATTATGCCGCCATCGAGGAGAATACAAGAGGCTGTCAGATTTCGAGAAAGGAAGGATCATATGGATGATGGAACCTAGATGGTCGGCTCGGCGAGTGGCTCGCCATCTAGGGCATTTTTTTCTTTACTGTTACTAATTAGGTGTTGGGATCAATGGACTAGAGAGAGGTCTGTTACACGGCGACCAGGCTCAGGATGTCCTCTATTGACATATAGTCAAGAAGACCGTCACGTCATTCGACACGCAAGCATAGCGTCAAATGTCTCATTGTCCACTATCCATACAAAGGCAGCATCTTCACTACGAACCTCTGTGTCAGTCCGTACCATCGCGAGGCGCCTGGCAAAAGGACAGTTGCTGTCGCCGTGCTCATTATATGTACTGCCATTCACATCCACTCAACTTCGCCTCCATTTCGAGAGGTGTAGCGGTCGAAGGGATTGGACGCAATCGAATGGAATCAGATCGACTTTAGCGACGAATCAAGATGATTGTTGACAATCGTTGACGTGTGGAGTCCCTAAATGAACATCTCAATCCTACCTACGCTGTACAGTGGCATACCGCTCTCACAACTGGTGCAATGGTATTGGTACCAACTCATACGACACACAATCACCCCTTATATTGATCCACGGCACCATGACAGCTAACAGGTATGTTCGTGACATTCCTCAGCTACATGTGTTGTCACTCATGGTAGGGCTTCCAGGAGCATTTATTCAACAGGACACTGCTCGCTCACTCATAACAAGGGTTTCACAGGACTACAAACATAGCAGGTTCGACAGGAGAGTTCCACCATTCCCTGACCTGCTCGATCCCTAGTTTTGCCACCGATTGAACATATTTGGTATCATTTAGGGCGGAAAGTTGAACAGCTTATGAATTTGGTCAAATTAAAGGCGCGTTTATGGCAACTGTGGAACAAGATGTCGCTGGACACCGGACGGAACTTGTATGCCTTAATGTCCGACCGTATCACATGCTAAAGGTGTCCCAACAGTGTTCCGAAACCTCCATTCATTTTAAATTTTTCTACAATAAATGGTCATTTTTCCTATATCAACTTTGTACTTACGTATGCAAAATTTATTTACTTTATTGTGTAACTACCTATAAATTTAAATATATATATCATGAGGATCAATTGGCCTTCCTTTAAATAAGGTAATGTGCCTCATTCAAATCATTTTGAAATTGAAGAACACTTTTCTTAAATAAAAAGGATCAACTATGAATTGTATGGTATTTAAAGAAATCTATTTCAGATATGTGATGTACATTGCCCTCCTATTATCCTACCCAGGTTAATAAGACTATATCAGTGAATAAAATAAAATTATTTCTATATATCAATCAAATAAGCTTATTGATATACTCGTATAGTATTATTTCCTAAATAGAGGTAATTTGATTTCTTAAGGTACACGGATGTCTTGAAGGGGGTGCTTAAACATCTTTGTCAATTATGGAAGGATTTAATGCACTCCAATATCTATTTAAATGATAATTCTCCGAACAATTATATTTCCACCCAAAGCATAAAGGGAATCCAAAATTTCATATGTGTTGTGAATAGGATAGTAACCAGTTTTCACGCAAAAATAATTACTATGTTTTGACTTTTGTTATTTATTAATATTTTGTTGTTTTTAAAGTCTCTTACCCAGATAATGCATGAAGGTTTGGTCGAAAACTAAATCCAAATAGAGCAGCGCAATAAAATTTCTTGCAAAATAAGAACATAAAAGTATTATGTAAAAATAGAATTATGATTTGAACATATTGTGAGAGAAAATTCCAAGGATGGTTATTAGCGACATACCTCGAAATTTTGAGATACGATCGAGTATATATATATATATATATATATATATACAATTTATAAATATGGAAAGTTTTCCACTTATTTTGGAAATAAAAGTGCACTTTAAGTAATGTAATATTTTCTTTTTATTTTAGCATCAAAACATTCACTGAAGAATCTGAGACAGATGTTCCCGATGGGAAGCCCAGCAAAGCCTAAGTGCTTTGATTTCCTTGCTGAGAAGGTTAAACCTGGTCTATTTTTTTCATCTGTGTATGGTAAGCTACGAAATGGAACCTATAAATCCTTCAGACAAAATTGCAATATTTATGAAAAATAAATAATAATGATGGAACTCTCTGCAGAAGACTTTATAGCTCGAAAATAGTTTAATAATCAGTTGCAATGTTTAAAAATTCTATAATATGTTCATAGTTAGATGAGAGTTGCATAAACATTTTAGAAACAAAGTTTTTTTTTTTCCAATTATTCATATTTCTTTATAATTAAGATTTTAACAACGCGTATTAAATATATATACAATTTATAAATATGGAATGGCATTATATTCTTTTTTTATAAGAGCGCATTTCTATATAAAAGTATGTATTGATATATATTAAATGTAATTGATTTAATTGCCTTTGAATCTTATATTTTAAAGTTATCTTCTATACTTGTCTTACTTGTATATAAGAAGGGCCTTGACAGCTTTCAGTTTATTTATAATTTAAGGTATGGGCCCACATAAAAATCACCGTTTTCGTGAAGATTTTCGAAAGTTTCTTTATTAATTTTTTTTATTAAAGCCACGTAATTAAAATCTTCATTTGCACTTTCTAGAAAACTGGGATTTAAATTTCTTTTATTACAAAAAATCTCATTTCGTAAAAAGTATTTCATATATTCAAGTGAAATTTTACTACAATTTTCTGTACATTTCTAGGTATGTTATGAATTTCAAATATAACTCTTAAGTATATAATAATTTATTTTGGAGCTATTTTTATTTAAAAAAAGGGAAATATTTTTTTTGTAAAATTCTGTTGTGTTTATAAGTTTTGGTATACCTCAGTTAGTTTAATACATAAATGCATTTTTTATACTTCACAACACAGATATATATGTATTAAATATATTGTTTAAAAAAAATGAGATATATTAAGTAGAATTTGTTATATGAATTTTAGCGTAAAGGTAAATTTTTACTAAATTTTAAACAAATATGGCCTAAATTTGAAAAATGAAAAAAGATTCTTTAAAAGGACTTTCAAATTTACAGTTTTGTAGACCATTGTGAATAAAAACATAATTGTTTCTTGAAAATTTCATTTAAAAAAAAAATGCTTCGAAGGTATTCACATACCTTAATTCATTATTTTAAGACTATCATAAAATTTGTTGACTGTTTATAATCAGAAATAATCTTTATAAGTTTTTATTTATTCCGGATTTCTTTTCCTCTTCATTTGTGCAAAGATGTATGCTTTTTTGTAACACTACAAGAAACTGATAAGTTGTTTGAGCATAACAAAACTTAGTTTTGAAGAATGCATGGTAATTTTGCTTGAAATCTAACAATATTTTATGTTATTCAATTGCGCTCATTAATAAATGCATATATATAGTTTTAACCTTTCTAAAATTCTAAACATCATATAAAAACTTTCATTTTCTAAATATTTCTACAATTTCCTTAACGATGAAAAATATTTCAGCTCTATGCAGTGTTTTTTAATTATAATTAGTTCTACATTGCTCTAATATGCATTAATACACTATATGAAACTTTTAATAACATTGAAAATCTGCAACAAATTCCACAAATTGCATCTTGATACATTTTAGATCTGATTATAGATTCTAAATTAATTATTATTCTTATATTAATCTCATTTTCCCAAAATCGCACCTGGATGATAAAATATGTTATACAAGACTTTTAAACTATTTATAGAATTTTTTTTCACTTTCAGAAATAAGTACTTCGAGAGAGAGATAACGCATTTAATAAGCGTCAAAGATACTGATTGCTTTACACTTGTTACTGATAGGAATACTATTGATTACTGGTGCCTTTGTTCCAAGTTTTTTTTAGAGATTTAATAGTTATATACAGTAGTTTCTTTAAGAAGGTTAGAATTTTTTTGAGTTTGATTTTTAAATTAAATTAATGAATTTTTCAGGCTTGCAATAACGGCTTATAAAAAAAAAAAAAAGAGTGCTACTCTAAAAGTACAATACTCGGGAAAGACTCTGAGTATTGTATTTAATTACATTTCATAATTATAATTCATGTTTTATATAATTGAGAATATCGGTGCTCTTCTAATATAATTGTAACAATTTGATTTGAATTTCCATTCGCAACTGATGATATAAATTTTAATATTCTAAACCGATGCAGTTCTATTTTTAAAACAATTACTAAACTTTATTTATAAAGCAATATATGATTCTTTGTTTTTAAATATTTCATAGATTTTTATAGTTATAAAGTTAAAAATAAACTGGAAATCAATTTTAGTTTTGGGGGAAAAACATTATTTCAATAGCATAATTCTCCAAAATTGACTTTACTGCTCATCATGTGACTGGATAATTTATTGGTATGGTAGACAGACACATTTGGAGGGATTTGTAATTATTAACTTTAATTCCTAGCATTGAAGGAGCATATATATAGTGTTCGTGGTAATCTGTATTAGCCTTATAATTCATGTAAAAATTTCAAAAAAGAATTTCAATCGATGTTCAGTAACTTTGACAGAAAGTAATATTTCTCGATTGGCATAAGATATCTTTATTTTTCAAGTAAATTTGTTATTGTGATCCAGAGATGACAACTTATTTAATCGCAAAGTTAGAATCGGTACAATTAAGTAACATTTTTGTATCCCGTAATATCATTTTAAAAAAATCGACATTTTAATGCATTTTTTATGTAATCAAACATGACAATTGTTTTGGTTTAAATTTGAGGTATTACTATATTCTGCACCTTTTTTAAAATTCACCATTTAAATTTTTGCATCTAATAACAGCATTATATGAACTATTTATATCTAGATATGAGAGAATATAATATTCTATTGATATTGCTTATACACAATTAATATAATAGCTTAAGGAATTTAAACACATATTTTTAAACTCAAAAACGTTATTCTACAGAAAAAGAAATTGAGGTTTCCTTTTACTGTAAATAGATAGCCCTAACAGCATAGGATTTTGAAGTTAATGAATAATCTATGAAGGAATTTAGCATTTCCTTCTTTAATTTCAACCATAATTTTTTTCTTAAAATTTGCTAAAATTTTTTGTGCTAAATTTAACTTGTTTTGATTAGTTATTTTACTAGCTATTTTATTTAAGATTATTCGTATATATTCTCTAGCCACGTAGCTCTTTATTGAAAGATTAATGACATGAGGCTTAAAAGTAAGTTTCCATTACACTTTAATAATATTTAGAGGTGTAAGATTACCACATGTTTCTGCAAATAAGGTGATAGTTGAATCGTAAAATAAAAAACTCCAAATGTCCAGAGTCACCTTATAGACAGATACAACAAAATTGTATTGAAATTTAAATAAACAAACTATTATAAAATAGAGAAAATCACTCTCCAATGTATTTAGAATCCTGTAATTTGTATGTATTTAGAATCCTGTAATTTGTATATATTTAGAATCCATTTAGAATGCAGAAGTATTGAACTTTTTAAGCCTTGGGGAACCATTTTCTCGAAGGAACTTCTTGAGCAAAGAGAAGAAAAAATAAGATATCAAAGCTTTATCCTTCTCAAATTTACAAAATTATTATTGATCTCTATTTTATCCCAATATGTAATACGTCTTAATAAGGTAATGAATGGTAAAGTAGCTAATATATATTCCATGAATATATATTATGAAGGCTATCTAATATATATTCTATGAATATATATTATGAAGGCTATCTAATACATATTCTATGAATAATAAATTGAAACAATAATATTTTAAATCATAACAAATTAATGAAAAGAAATTTTTTTAATGACATGACAGTGATTGTCTCTTTTTGCAAAGTATTTTTACGCCTGGAATATTTGTTGAAATCTGCATCCTTATTAATCTGTGTTTTGTTTTTGTTGCAGCGTACAAAGAGAAGGATTTTTCGCATACATAGGTTGAAACAAATGACATTAGATGTTTCATAGCGCTTTTGATAATTGCAGGATATTTTTTTCTTATGTCAATTCAAAAATGCATAATATCTACCTGACCAAAATATAATTTCAATTGAGCACCGTTCGAGATTATATCAATTTGTTGATCTCTTTCTTTTATTAGGAGTTTGGTGGTGTCAGTCTTGAGATGGATATTGGATCTAAGAAATTTTTTCTTTTTGGTGCACGGAAATAATCAAAAATTGCTTTTTTGCAGATCTCATAAATGTTGAACCAAAATAATTTTTAAGCTTTTAATGGGATTAGTGTAATCATCTACTAAAATAATATGCAAGTTAAGAAAGCATTCAATATTACCTTTCAAAACGCTATCTGCCCAAAATTTCAATTTTAAAAGAGTGGCGTCAATTTTACTTTATACTTTGAAACTAGAAATAAGTGGCCAAGTAAGTGGACGATTGCTTACTTGAGTTAATAAATGGAGAATAATATATGATCTAATGCATTTCGGTTAATGTATTTGAAGCACGTGACTTTTACGAAATTTAAAATTTTATTTTATCCCCAAAATATTTATTTTTACAAGTTCATTGTCTTTAAGAATTTGATATTTTATAAAAATTAAAATTTTACTAATATTTTAGCACTTTAATTAAGAAAATAGTGATCTCTTGCAGAACCTCTGACAAAGTTCCAGGGATTCCTAGGGTTCTGCGGAAACTAGGTTGAAGACCTCTGATCTAAGGCAAATCGCTTCTTAAGTACATCCTCACTTTCATAGTTGAAAAACTCATCGTACGGATCCCATTTGGTATCTAGCTAGTCGATTTGTGTAAACCCGTGACTTTATGGCCAAGCTCTTGTAATTTTGGCGCAATTTATATTTCCTCTCTATGACCAGGTTTTTTTCTGTTCATGAAACGATTGCTCTAATCTACTTTCGTTTTAAATTCCTTTTCTTGTTCTGCATTGGCCTGTGCCGACTTTGGTGCGTAAGATCTAATCATATTTGTTGGAACAACATTAAAAATTCTGCCTTTTTCTTGCATTCATTCTGCAAAGTTATTTTATACTTGTAGCCATTCAGCACTTTCTATCCTCGTAGAACATTTATCATTGGCACATTCTATTTAATAATATCTTCATTATTTTTCCAATCTCTTACCTTCGTCTCTGTTTCATTGAAAGCCCTTGATTCAACACAGTTCTTCCATTCTTTAGCCTGCTTTATAATTTAATTTGAAGTGTGTTTCATAATTCCTTCTTTTCGCTGGTCCTATATTTAGAACCACACTTTACAAATTTTGACACCCATAGAAGAAATTGTTTGAGCACTCGACACAACCTGCAATGAAAATTGTTAGTAATATGTGTGAATTCGTAATTCAGAACGTGCTTCTGTAGGCAGTGCTCCTATATGCAAGAAAATAAAATTTGTTCCAGACAATGGTCGCTGATATAAACTAAACTCGTAGACCGTTACTAGATTGGAAGTTGTTTTTTAGGACAAATATGTGCTATTACTATAACACTTTGACCAAAATTTATACTTCGTCTTATCTGAAGGTGGTCTTATCTATGGAAATTTACAGTATTTTGGTCCATTGAGCTTCTAGTGTTAACTAGGTTGTTATAATGTAACTCTATATTAGGATAAAGAGGGGGAGAGATGGATTCTCACAGTTAAAGATGTCAACCACGTTTGTCAGTTCCAGGCTTGATACATGAATTCAAAGTACTGTTGTATTCGTTTTGATGATAATAAAAAAAAATTAAGACCAATAATAATTGTTTTTACTTTTGTTTGGCCATCATTATTAGTTTCTGTACACAATAAAGCTAATTTGTTCTTAATAATATTATTCGTTCTTTTCGAATATCTTTTTCCTAAAAGTAATTTTTATGAAGTAAAATTAATGCATTTCAAAAATGCATTAATTTTCCTCAAAGGGACTTAAGTCCCTCAAAGGGACTTAAAGCTGGTTTCTAATTTTACAATAATAATACGTCATTCAGACAATTAAGCACAGGAAGCAGTTTCTACCTTCTTTAGGAAGCGCTGTGGTGAACACCTCTGTCATAATTGGAAGCTTTTATGAGAAAAATGAAAATTATCTGAGGGAAATTATGCTTTAATAACAAAAAAATCTTTTTAAAGTCTCGGATGACATATTTCTATGTCACAAACTTGGTATCAGCCACTAATTTATATAATCTTTCAAACAGTTTTATCTATTGACCATTGTAGGATCAACTGAAGTTTTCGGCTTGATAGCAGCATTAAATTCTAACATGCCAGTATACAGAGGAGAAATACAATCATATTCTCTAGGAATGGATATACGTATTCTAAACGAAAAAGGTAAATTATATTTGAATTACATCTCTTTAAATAGAACAATTTTACTATGAAGAACTTGAGAATTCAAAAAATATTCATAGCTTTTTTGAAACAATATTTTTAGCTCAGAAAATTAATTGCAAAGAAAGATTATAAGTATTATTTCTAATTTTTTATTGAATTTTTCAGTGCAAAAGTACACTTTAGTATATTTACCATTTCTGTACACTTATTTATTAATTTATGATATTAATATTAAGAGGATATATGTGTGTATGAAATTATTAATATATTGAAGATATATTAAATGAAGTAAATGTAAGAAGTTTTTTAAAAAAAGAAAATCTTTTAAAATTTTCCTATTATTACCAAATTAAAAAGGATTTGGTTATTTTTAATGATGGTTTTCTGAAAAACAGGAAAACCTGTTATTGGACAAAAAGGAGAAGTAGTGCTTGCAAATCCCTATCCAGCTCTTCCTGTGAGTCTTTTAAATGATACAAATAAAGAAAAGGTTTTTGAAATTTACTTAGAGAAACATTCAGGTAAGGGATTCCGTTTTTATGCCATTTTTTTCTCACTTTTAGGATAACATTTGCATTTTCTTTGAGCTCAATTTTCAATACACTAATACCACTCAAAATAAAAATAAAATGTGTATTATCTTAATATGTTATTGAATTATATTAGTTTAGTTTAAGCAATATTGTTAAATATCATGGCTGATGCTCCTGTTTATCAAATAAGGAAATTTGCAACGCATCTTGAATGTCACATTTTAGAAATAAATCTTAATGTATTGCTTTTATGATTGGATGAAAAAGGAAAAATTGAAAACATAATGAAGAATAAGTGATCTATAATTTCAAGTATGACATTTTTGATGTTAATAAAATAATTTCTTGTTAATAAATAGTAAAATAGTTTTGCTGCTACAGAAAAGGAATATATTCCTAGATATCAAAAAGCAATTGAGACATAAAGTACTCCGTAGAAAATTATATTTGTTGCACTTGCGCGCACACACACACACACACACACATATATATATATATATTCACGAGAGTGTTCTGAGAGGTTTCCAACCTTAACGTTGTCATCAAATATTTATTTATGAAACGCAATACGCCTACACAAATCAAGGATGAGTTTGACGCCATATACGGGGACTCTGCTCCATCATTTATCACCATGAAGTTTTGGGCACCTGAATTTAAACACAGTCGTACCAGCTTAGGAGACGACAAACATTCGAGACGCCTCAAAACTGCAACCATTGACGTTAACATTGCTAAAGTTTATCAGATTGTGCTAGACAATCATCGAATTAAAGTGAGAGAGGTAGCAGCGGCTATAAATATGCTCAAAGAAAGAGTATGTCACATATTAAACAATATTTAGGCATGAGAAAGCTGTCCGCGCGTTGGATGTCGCGTTAGCTATCTTAGATCAAAAACGTGTTTGAATGAACTTTTCCAACGCTCTGTTGGCGCAGATTTGGTGCAAGAAATCAGAGTTTAGGCTTCGAGGAATTACTGTAGATGAAACTTGGAGGCCTCATTATACGCCCAAAACACAGTTACAAATGCGGAGTGCGATGAGGGAAGCGACGCCAAAAAGAAGAGAAAAAACTGGGTTTTTTTTCAACTTTGAAAGGGAGGGTGATTGTTTTTTTGGGATATTCATGGAGTTATCTTAATCGATTATCTTCAAACAGAAAAAACCATTATAAGAGCAAACTTACGCATCATTATTTGACAAGCTGAAGGCAGAAATTGTAGAAACACGGCCACATTTTCGGTAAGAATATTTGTTTCACCAATTCTGTCACCGTCTCACATTCCAATAGATGCTGTAGCGGAAATCCATACATTGTAGTTTGAACTGCTTGACCACCTTTCCTACTCTGTAGACCTAAGTGACTTCATTTTGTTCCATTATCTAAAAATTCCACTTAGAAGTAGGGAATTTTGTCAAATGAGAAGACCATCACCTTCGTAAGCAATTAATTTTTCATAGAAAGACACCGGGTACTAATTAAAAGTGTTAAAAGGATAGGAGGATAGGAGCATCGTTGAAAGAAGTATGTAGATTTATAAGAAAACTATGAAGAAAATTAAAAATAGATTTGTAGGAAAAAAATTCTTATATCCTAGTTAGGTTAGAAACTTTTCAAACCAATCATGTATATGTATATATAACACACACACACACACACACACACA
>BMAW01008336.1:0-29375 GCA_019974015.1 Nephila pilipes | reverse complement strand
TGTCTGCGAACCATTTAATCCACTAAAAAACTTATTGTGTGATAAACATTCATCAACTTACACTTCTTTTACCATAAAAATGACTTTCTGTTACGGATTTTCCGAGTCTCAGAAAAAAAATTCACATCAACTTTCAAGACAATATTTTTCCGATTGAAACTGGTGGCGAACAGTGAGCACTGTTTAGATTTCTCCAAATATCTAAACCATAGTATGAGTAACTTATCTATTTTTATACTGGATGCGCACGCGCTTCATTACGTTTTCAATACATTCCAATTTTTCAATGGTTTCTCATCTCAATAGATATTTACCTTCGTTACATCAGCAAAATGTTTTTCAATCCCAGTTCCTTAAATATGCAATGTCAATGGACACTCAATTGTTTTTGCACCTTCGGTACACCACTTAGCACGATGCATCTTCTCAACTTTTATTGACCGACTACAGCATTTAAAATAACGCTTTCAGTCATCTAGATCACTATGCTTATTTTTGAGCATACGAGAGTATTTCGACATGTAATGCATTTTAAATGTCTATGCGGTCAAAGTAACCACATCATTGAGGGATATGTAACCTCAATTTGCCGTCTACGACGACTGCAATATTTTTATTTCTTCTGTTTCGAAGTACAGCTTCCTGCGAAGCATTTTGTACAGATTCTTCAGACTAGCTTTACAGCATTTTAATTGTCTCTTATTGTAAGGGTCAAATCTCTTTGGCAGCTGAGTTTAATTCATAACAGCACAAAAATATTCGTCCACTTTCTGCCCCTCTTCCAAAGAAACGCATAGCATACATTACCTCAAGCTTATATCTGCTATTTAGATTCCTTCGTAAGCTGAAAAAAGAAATTCCAGACGATATGAGTTTACATAAGAAGCTAGTAATGAGTTATGATTCAAATTTGCACATCCATGTTCCTGTAATGATTTTTACGCTGTATATCGTTATTAAATACAAATTAATTATATATAGGTTCATTATGGCATTAATGACGCTTATACTTTCTTTATATGATGAAAGACTTTGGTTTAAATCAGGAATTATTCTTGATTTTACACAAGAATTTTTTAATTTCAGTCTTCATTTCAATATTACTTACATCACCATTTAATGTACAACTACTTCTCACAGTAATATTATTGCCTTTAAAAATATTCCTCAACTTATTTTGAAAGCTTTACAAGATGAAGGCATAGAATGATTTTTAATATTTCTAAATCGAACAGAATACTCAATTTACACTTTATAATGCTCGGGCCTAGGAATATTACAAAATATACACTGCTGGCCACACAAAATGCAACACCCTGAAGGAAGCATGCAAACCATGTGAAAATTATATCATGCGTTTGCGACGATGAGGTAAGCAAATCATTAGCATTGCAGCGCAGAGACACATCACGGGCGACTGCAGCGCCACTCGCAAGAGCTATATAAGGGGAGAACAAATTGGCGATTTGAAGTATGGCAATTGTTTTTTCGTGCGTTTTTTTTGCATAAGCTGTTTACATATGCCTCGTGTAAGACATCGAGCGTCTTTTGACCAAGTTTCTGAATTCGACCGAGGAAGAATAGCAGCCTATAGGGATTGCGGATTATCCTTCAGAGAAATCGGTCAACGTGTTGGACGAAATCAAGCAACTGTGATGCAGATCTGTGATCGCTGGATGCAGGAGGGAACGACAGATCCACGGGGCCGATTGCACCCACCTCGTTGCATCACTGTCCGTGATAACAGGCAGATTGTGCGCGTGGCAGTGATGGATCGCGCAGCCACATCACGAACCATAGTCCAACAGATTCAGTCTGCTATGCATGATTCGGTGTCCGCTCGAACCATTCGACGTGTTTGTTGCAGAATGGAATGTCCTCAAGGCGTCCATTGCTTCGTTTACTCTTGACTCGAAACCACAGGTGTTTGCGCCACCAATGGGGTAATGAACGGTGGACATGGACAACGGAATGGGACGACATTGTGTTTACTGACGAATACCGCTTCTGCCTACAACATCACGATGATCGGATTCGAGTTTGGAGACATCGGGGTGAGAGGCTGCTGAACTGTTGCGTTATGCATCACCACACTGGTCCTGCACCCGTATCATGGTTTGGGGTGGTATTGGATTTCACTCCCGCACTCCTCTAGTACGCATTACCGGTACACTGAACCGCCAGCGCTACATCTCTGAGGTGTTGGAACCCGTGGTCCTCCCATACCTTCAGCGCTTGTCATCAGCCATATTTCAACATGATAATGCGAGACCACACGTGGCAAGCAATGTTCAAGAGTTCTCCCTTACCCATCAGATTGAATTGCTTCCTTGGCCTGCTTGTTCTCCCGATCTATCGCCAATCAAAAATGTGTGGTCCATGCTTGCACAACGACTGGCCCGGACTACACCACCCGCTACACCAGATCAACTTTGGCAATATATGGAAGCCGCATGGACCGCTGTAGCCCAAAGATACATCCAAAGCCTCTTTGATCCTATGCTGAGGCGTGTGGCAGCGGTTATAGTCAACAATGGCGGCTACACTAACTACTGATTTTGTCATCATCCTCACTTCACAAGAGGCTGTAATTTTAATCGTTTGATCTTTGTACAACATGTTATCTGCCAAATAAATTTCACTGTGATATCTCTGGTCCTTCTGGGTGTTGCATTTTGTGTGGCCAGCAGTGTATTTACTATTGGAAAGTTCAGGAAAGAATGAACAAAAGTCACTTGTGCAGGTAAATAAGTCACATGTGCAGGTAAATAAGTCACAATTATAATTATATTGCACGCTTTAGAGAACAAACAATTAAAATATTGTGAGGTTTTACAATTGTATTCCTGACTTAAAGGCCAATGTTTACATTTTTATCTACAAAATTCGGTTTAGTATAGCTAATGTTACACTCTTTTTGTTCAGGAGTAATATTAATATACTTTTAATTTGAAATCCAGCAAATGTGTTGTGCTGTTGGAAAGGTTGTACTAGCTCAGGTGTCGTCCTCATCACTTGACCGAGGTTCAAAATTACGAGGTCCGTCGCCAATAGCCCTCGTGTTGCTTCTAGTGCTACGTCATTAAAAACTAAACTTTTGTTTCAAATAATTCATGCCATGTTATTTTAGTATCCTAAAATAATAATTTCATTTTTCTAAATGTGAATAAAAAATGTAACTGTGTCAAATTACAAAGGTTATTAACATATTTTTGGAACAATTTCGAAGACATTTTTACAGTGCCTAAAATATACAAATTAGTATCTTAATATTTTCTTTCTGATAACGCTGTTTCTAGATTATATATCAGCATCGTACTTTTCATGATAGAAGACTTTTCTTAAACTTTTTCGTAGAATTAATTGCCAATCTTGTTAAACACATTTCAGAATTCATCAATATAGAGTCTGGTTTCCGTTTAAAAACGTATATTTTCAGCAAACTTAAGACACACTAGTTCAAGGACTTAAAATAATATGCCAAAAATGTAATTATACAATATCTGTGCCAGGTTTCATTTTTTCCTGGAATGGAGAGAGAGTTTTTGAAGTATGTTTGACCCATTGTCTTGATGAGTAGGTTCCCTCTTTGATAATTGTTGGTATAAAGAAATGGAATTTATTTTCTTCCATAAATATGGAACATAATTTATTTTTCTCATAGTGCATGGTAGTTGATTTTAATATTGTTCTCCACTTTTCTTATTTTTACTTTCCCATTCAAAGAAAACTCTGCTGCTATCATAAAATTTTCATTAAAGTTTCTGTGCTTTCTTGAATCAGGTTTGAATACTTTTTTCTCCATATTTTCGACAATAAATGTATCTTAATCCATTGAAATAATTTATGTAAGCCCATGTTTCATTAAAGATGGGGGGAGGGAGACAACAAATTATTTTCATTTATCTCCATCTAAATAGTTTTTATTAAGGGCTCTACAAAACAACCTGCGTTTAGCCACAGTAAAAGAAGATAAACATTATATTTTTTAAACTCTTTTTAAGCTTTAAATATTAGTTTATAATTTGTTAATTATTGCTACAGACTTTTGTAACTAATTTCTCCATTACCGGATTTTCAAGCTATAAATCTTGATTTGGGCCGCGGTAGCCTAGTGGTCAAGGTCGTGGACTACCGGCTGGCGGTTTTCGTTCAGTCGCGAGTTCGATCCTTGGCCGCTAAAGACCCGCCGTGTAGCCGGGGCTGATGCACGTTAAATCTGTTCGGGGCCCAAAGTCATCCCGTTGGCGTGGTGTGGATGTTAGGAGAGGGGGGTGCCAGCTCAGGTGTCGTCCTCGTCACTTGATCGTGGTTCAAAATTACGAGGTCCGTCGCCAATAGCCCTCGTGTTGCTTCTAGTGCGACGTTAATAAAAAATACTAAACTAAAAAAAATAAATCTTGATTTATTATTTTGTTTACTGTGGCTATACAGATTATTTCGATTGATTTCTCTGTTAGTTGATTTTTAAGTTGTAAAACTTTGCTTATTATTTTTTTAATTGCTGCTACAGAGTTTTGCAATAGATTTTTCCATTGGCTTATTTGTAATAAGTTAATATTGGTTTATTGTTTTGTTTATTGTTGCTACAGAATTTTGCTATTAATTTCTCCATTTATTTATTTTTAAGTTGAAATTCTTGGTTCAATATTTTATGTATGGTTTCTATAGAATTTTACAAATGATTTTTCTGTTGGCTGATTTTTCATTGTTACCATTGACTTCATTTCAGAGACATTGGAAACAGTGCACACCATTTTAGGGTATTCATTTGAAGTCTTCTTTCCTTGAAGAAGCAATGATTGGTCACTTTTCCTTTTCACTTAATCATATTGCTCATTACGCTCACATGAATGTTTGTACCATGTCTTACCATGTTCTTTAATCAAGCAATAATAAAATTTCTCCACAGAAAACGGGAAAACTTATCCTTCAATTCACAGCTTATTTACTCACTTCATTTTGAGAAAAAAATAAATATCAAAAGATAACTTTGACAGCATATATTATTATTCTATTTCTAGGAATTTTTTTCACAAAATATTCGTATGTTTTAATCAGTTATCAAAATTTTTCGAAAAATGTGTAGACACTCTTTGCAAATAGAGAGAGGAGGAGAGCAAGATTGCGGACGATATTTAACTTTATTGTCTCTAAAATGTTTATAGGCAATATTAAAGATCTAAACAGAATACATTGAAATTAACGCAGATAAAATTAATTTATCTTTATTGCAGTTTTTATATTGGTAAAAATCTCTCAGTTTTTGAATATCGTAATGAATTATCTTATAAAAAAAGTTTTATCTCTATATGATATTAGGTTGTAAACATAGAAGAATGAATGCATCCCTTTCCATTACATACATTTAACAAAAAATCCTTATTTTAATAGAAGCAAGGAATCCTTATTTAAATTATTAAAAGAAGAGAAATTCAGGTTATATGATTTAAAAAATTTTAACATAGTACAGAGAACTAATATTTAAATGAAAATTTATTATTTCTCAATAGGAAATTATCAGTTATATTAGAATATTTGGAATATTCAGTTATTTTCAAAATATCTCAATAAAGGCTGTTAATGACTTCATACATTTAAAAAATGTTTTTCAATAGGAGAGACAAATTTATTTTATATTTACAAAACCTTACCATGATCTTTAAGGAACTTTTCGATATTTGTGCGATTGCAAAAAAAGGAAAATTTGTTCTTTTTTCAAAGAAATCTTTATAACCACTACATTTGAGTGATTCAATTGTTTGGAAATAAATGATTTTGTAGTTACTAAGAGTTTATTTTGTGTTTCAGTTCAGAATCAAAGAGCACCCATATATTTAATTCAATTGATTTAATCAAACAATGACGTATAGAGACTAAATTCAACTACGCATTTACTAAAGTAAATCGAGCAATAATTGCTTAATTTCCCCCTCTTTTATTTAATTTTATGACAAAAAGAATTATGATTTAAAAAAAAAATTAATACATACGAATACAGAAAATTTGTTCTTAAAATTTTACTAAAGGCATTTGCTTTAAAGTTATTTTACTAAGAATTGTAAAATCTAACTTTTTTAATACGAAAAAAAAAAAGCAAAAAGAAGAAGAAAGAAAAGGAATTGTTAGAATTTTATTACTATTAGTAAAATATATTGTTAGAATAAGTAAAATATCCAAACACGTTTTATTATTAATTTAAGGAAATATAAGATTTTATTTAAAAAGTAACGTTATATATAATTCTTAATATAATGTTAAATATTTTGTAAAACTTAATTCATAAATTTAACTCAATTTAAAATACAAAGCACATTTTAAAAATCATTCAAAAATGCGAAAATTACGACTTTGAAATTCCATTGTTTTGATTCTAATTTCTAAGAAAATATTATATTTACAAGGTGTGATAGCGAATAGAAGTTTCCTGTTTAGGAATTCGAAAATTATTAAATCCTTTTCAAAGTAAATTTATATATAATTATTCTTATAGGTTATTGGAACATCGGCGATGAAGCTTGGCAAAATCCGATTACTAAAGGATTCATAGTATTTGGAAGGAGGTATCTAATTTATATTTTATTTTTAAAAATTATTGTCTTTTTTTCATTATTTATCATATATTCTGTTTAAAATATAATACTGTACTTAAATCGTATGCAAATAATTTTTTTTCAGATACCTGCAATGTTACAAAAGTTTCAGGATTTTAAAAAAAAATATTTTTTTTTGTTTCATTCTTTTGGATACTTTATACTTTTGGTAACAATATATAACATTTCATACGTAAGAATTGCGAGTAAATATTTCAATAATCGAAATGGAGTTAATTTTTATATGGTTTTGAACATTTCGCCCCTAAAAAGTTGAAGTAATATTACGAAAATGGGCCAAAACATATTCGTTTTTGACAACACATAGAATTATTAAGGCAAATTGGTACTACAGCTGTGTTCTACTATCAGTTAACGATCTGTTAAATTTGACGCTGATTTTAAAGTTAGGTTAGGATTAGCTAATCAAAATTTGACGGCTACAGCTTCGAGTTGTTGGAAAAGGATTCACTATTACACTCCGACGCCAAGCAACAATCAAAATAATATGTTGCTTCCAGTGCATGTGTTCCAAAGAAATCGCATAAATTTTCATCATCTGGGAAAGTTATCGCAACGTCTTTTTCAGGAGCGAAGTGCGTCATACTCATGAACTTCTTAGAAAAAGAAAAAATAAATAAATAAAGATCACTGGACATTGCTACAGGGAGTTCTCCCATTCCCAATCTAAACACAGGTACATTTTGATTCGCTCTCGTAAACAGGTCCTCACTTTTGGTAAATCTTATGGCGCACAAAAATTTTGACATAGAAAAAAAACAATTAGTGAAGAAATAAATTGAATTCAAGAGACTGCTGTATATATATCAAACTGACTATAAACTGACTTTTTTCTCCTTAGTAAGCGATAGAGAATATTATATTAGTACTTTGAGACCATTAGGCAAACAGTGATGCCTAACAGTCTTTCAAAAAATCTGTTATATTTATTTTTAATAATTTGTGATTATCTCGAAATAAAAAAATGACATTATGTCAATTTATAATTGAAAAGAAATGAAATTCGGTACATTTTATTGTTGCATATTGAATACTTGGTACTTTTTGATTTTTTTTTATCTTATACGTTAAGGTATGCGAGATATATTTTTGATAATCTTGTATTTTCTGAACTGTCGTGGAATTTTTAGTTTCTTTTCTTGTGAAATGAATTATTAGTGATTAAATATTTTTTTATTATTTATGGATGGAAAAAAAAAAACGCAACGGTACTTTTTATATGTCGCCCGTACAGTCAATATTTGTAGGCTGTAATAAATATATTTGAAGCAACAAAACTATTCACAAACTTTTACAATTGTCAATTAGTAGACTACATTTTGCCAGAATATAAATAATCAGAAAGTAAAGCTTTTTTTATGCAAACTATGTTTTCAATCCGATGAAAGCTTAAAGATAAACGCTATTTTAAGAAATAAACTACACAACCATTTTGTGATAGAAAATTATTGAATGAAATCGCTTATATTTCAATCGGGTGGGCATCTGCAATTCCATACTATATTTAGAAATTAGTTTTATATGTTATAACATGAAATGTGATCTATAATAAAGATAAACACCTTTAAGTTTTAGAAGTTTATACTAAATCAATATTAACTTATGCAGCATTATGCAGCCCAAGATTAATTATTTCTGTGCATGGGCTCTTATTTCTCTTATAAATATACTTTAATACATCGTTTACAAAAGTATAACTTGTGTAATGTTTCTCTATTAAAGTTTGTAATCATATTTTGTCTTTCAGTGACGAAACAATGAATCCGAAAGGAGCAAGATATAGCTGTGGCGATATCTACTTTGCTTGTAAATATTATATAATCTACAATTCACATCACAAATTCATACCTACACAATTAGAATGTTATATTCGAATTTTTAATTTAGTATGGATAAATTTAATGAACCATATTTTTTTTCTTAATAGTGGAAGGGTTTCCTGGACTGATGGATAGCGTATGTGCTTCTCAATATAATTCACAACTAGACGAAAGGGTCGTCTTATTTGTCAAGATGATACCCGGACACAAGTTTACACCTGAAGTAGCAGATGCAATTAAGAAAACGATTAATCATAATTTAACACATGAACACGTTCCTGATATTATATTGGAAGCACCTGATATACCAGTATGTTAAAATCGTATTTTTTTCCAGTTAGGTTATTACTCACACATTACAGAATGTGATTTCATTTTCACAAAATTTTAATTTTCACAATGTATCAGTTACTAGTACTTTGACTATTTAATAGGCAATATTTGACAGGATTACGGTCAGGATATCTGGCTGGCCAATGCATCCGGCAAATAAATTTCCGTTCCAGAAATTAGTCTGCCAGATGATTCCTATAGGTACAGTTGTCATCCATGAATATGAAATCGAGACCACTATACACCGTAAGGGTGAATGTAAGGCTCGTCTGGCTCTATATTCACCTCTCGGTATATCCATCCCTGTACTTTACAGCTACCCAAGGTTCTCTGTAAATGATTTGGAGGCATGTGCGTAGGTCCAGCACGATTCCAGCTCACACGGTCCTCAGAGACTTCCCTTCTTTAGGCAAGTCTCTGAGGACCGTGTCTGAAGTACGTGTCTGTCTCTGAGGGCAAGTCTCTGAAGTACGGTCATCCTGAACCCGAGTTACCCTAGTGATCTTTATCTTTCCCATGGGGTTTACTGATTTGGTAAACACGGGTGACGCGCCCCCGGGATACCCTAGTGATCCTTCTCTATTTTCGACCCTCCTTCTTGTCAACCAATTTATCTTTTCCTCAGCTTCTACTCGTCTAGACCACAGTTAATTCTTGTTTGGCGCAGCATAGCCATATCTGGCTCATGCCCTAATAAACTTTACTTTCTTGCATGACCTTTTTGTCTATCAATATTTTTTCAATGTTTTAATGTCTAGATCACAGTTTTACCTTGTTTGGTGCAATATGGCCACACCTGGCTCTAGCGTCAATGACTTCACTATCATCATCATCATCATCATCATCCAGCTCACACGATCTAATCCCTGCAGCCATATCGGTCACATTTTCGGATGTTAGAAAATTTGTATTGGGACCTTTATTCGCCACAGATGAAGATATTTCGAGAATGAGTGATTAAACTGAATCTGAGTGTTTCAACTGAACTGAACTCAGTGATTATTCTCCTTTGATCCCTGTCCTGATGATATGTTCTGCTCGTAGAAGTGAGCAGGATGCAAACAAAAGCTTATCTAGAAAACATATATCTCTCATGCAGCTTTCTGGGAGCAGTTGCCTTTGAGACTGCTCCCTGGGACTATATATTTACGAGAATTGCGGCTATTACAGCTAAGGACTTTGATTATGATTCGCCGTAATAAGCAAATATCAATCTTCACGGGCTGTAGTGTCTTTTTAATGACATTGTCCATGCCTTCTCTTTACGGATATGGTTACTTTATACAACCACCATCATTTACACATAACCTTGGCGTTATAATGAAACCATTTTATTTTTTAGCAATGTACATTTGAGAATACCTTGCCTTTAGTCTTCCAACGGTTTTCCATGTCATTTCGTTATTCAAACTTGTTGATTACTTACTATTACAGCTTGTTTTAGAATTTGAACAAATGTTGTAAAAGCCACGAAACTCGTCAAGATGGATGAACGAACGAAGCGCGGAAATGGAGCAGTGCGCTTACAAAACATATAACTCCAAACATACAGTTCCTGTCACTGTATGTTTATGTAAACGAACGCATGTAAATTGTATGGAGTGTTTGATTTTGAGAACAATTGAGTCATCCGTTACAAGACATAATTTTCTTTATATTTCGTAAAAAAGTTAAAATCGAATTAATATTAGAATCACCAAAAGCTTCAAAAGATAATAGACTAAATTAGCATCAATACATTATTAGATATGTTTTATATATATTTTATACAGTATGCATTTTCATTGTACGAGACAATTTAAAGCTCTCCAGCAGCGTTTAAAATAAAATATTATTTAAATATAACATATTTAATTTTCCGACCAAATTAAAGTGCTTCCAGATATTTAAAATAATATTTATTAATTTCCTATGAAATGTTATGATAACAGAATGCATCACCATCATTGTATTGCGAGTAGAAGCATTTTATATATTAATATAATGAAAACATAATACAATTTTAATTTTAAACAATTTGATTACAATCTATAAACTAATTTTCCATTTATCCACTGGAAGGAATGATTCTTTTACTGTATTATATATGAAGTATGTGTATTTCTTATAATCATATAGGTTTTTTTATGAATGTTTTCGTCATGCAAGGCAGAAAATTTAATTAATGAATTGCAGATATATGAAATCAATTCAATATACAATATCTGAATGAAAATGATATGTAATTTTTGTTAGACTGAAAACGACTGGAAAATTATGTTACTCTATTATTCTACTTTGAAATAACAATCATCCATATTAATTTGAAAAAATATCTCTTATAATTTCTTTAACACTCTTGAATTTCACACATTTATACACCATAAATTATATAATACTCCATAAGAGATTTTAAATAACCCTTATCACTAAAACCAAATTTATTTAAACTTCCATATGTATAAGTATAAAAAGGATAATAAAAAGTACATTTTATAAACACAAAAGTGTTAAAATTATTTAATACAAAAACAATTAATTAATAAAATATTTAAAGAAATAACCAGAAATCAAATTAAAAATATTTTGAAAACACTAGCCCCAAATTTACATAAATATTCAAACTATTAAAACTTAAAACCGTAAAATCCTAAATAATCATTACAAACTTTTTAAGAATCAAACCAATTTAAAACAAAGCGAAGAAATAGAAAAGCAAAAAATTAGAGAAATGGAAATAATGTTATTATTTCTGTTACACACACATATATATATATATATATATATAACGAGGTGTAACTATTAAATGACGAGACTGACACCTTAAAATATTTTATTTTATTTCATACATATTTACTTATCACGTTCAATCCTCCTCTATCCTTACAACGCTCCATGTGAATCTTCCTTTGCTCGAAACAGTGCAGGAAATTTTCTTCTGTTAGCTTGATCAGGATGCATGTCGCTTACTCTTAAAAAAAAAAGCTCTAATACGAATGAAAAGTACAGCTATAATGATTTGCTTATGGAAACGCGAGGCACTGGGTCCAAAAGAGAAGCTTCATGCTAAGCAGCTGCCTGGCGCTGGCGTTTGACACACGCATACTTCTTTTGTAACAGCGTCAGTCTCATTGCTTAATAGCCACACCTCGTATATATATATATATATATACAGGAGGTTATTCAAAATGATACATCGGGTTTTAAAATTCCATATTTTCAAAAATATACCACCCAGAATGATGAGTAATACATGTATGAAAAGGGAAAAAAAGAATATTTTTTTTACAAGTGTTCGAATTAATTTACATGTATATTGTCAATTCGATATGTAAATTCCTGCCAAACATGTTGTAAAGTTTCGATAGTAATTGGTTGTATAACAGCAAATATCCGTTGTTGAAGTTCAAATAAATTTGCGAGTAATGGGTTTCTTTAGTAAACTGTATCTGTTACAGACCTCCAATCCCCAAAAGAAGAAAACGTATAGGATCATAGCAAGTGATTTAGGTGACCAACTGTATAACATCAAGTCATCTGGTCCACTGCGAACCAATTGAATTGCGAGGTAGCTCCGTGAAAATTTCTACAAAAAAAAACAGCTTTCATTAAAATAGATTCACGAAGAACGCGCACAAGGGTCATCTATTGTTCACAACATCACATTTTCCCTTTGTATTCATGTATTACTTACGAGCTTCATTCTGAGTCGTTTATTTTTAAGCATTTGGAATTTTGAAATCGGAAGAATCATTTTGAATAACCCTATGTTTTTTGCGGTCCTTGAGAGATATCCTCGTTGCAAAGAATTTAATTGACTGAAGCAGTATTTGTCTTTTGATAATTATAAGAATTTTCATTTTTGCATTTTCTTATTATTTGCACATTTTAATTTTTTTAATATTTCTTTTTTTAGTATAACTTGACAGGAAAGAAACTGAATGGTTTGGTGAAGAAACTCATTAATAAAAGACCTGTTACGAATGCATCTATAGTAGTTAATCCATCTTGTATGGAATTTTATGAAACTGTGGACTTGGGAGAATTTTGATCATTTGATTTCCATATGATATGAAAAATAAATATTTATGTGTAACGCGTTTTTAAGTACTTTCTATTACCAAAATTGAATTTTTGTGTTTTAGTGATGCGTTTTTTTTTCCTTATTCCAAAATATGAAATATTTACATAATTTCAAAATTAAGTATTTCTTAATTCAGAAAGTTACATAGTTCTCATTCCGATAAGTCCTCAAATTTTAGTAAATGATATTGATATTTAATCCATATTAAATTTACAGTTAAATAAATATAATGCAAAATAATAAATTTTCGAAAAGGCTATACAATTATCTAAAAATGCTGAAATTTGCTGTTTAAAATCATTCATGTCAAAATAATTCTTTGTTAATTTGAATTATATATAAGCTGGTATACAAATTCTTTGCTTGAGTGATTTGAATAATGTAATAATCCAGATGGAAGGATGAAGTAAGTTTTATTGAAAATCATTATTTTCAAATAATATTTTATACAAATTTAAGTAAACCGCAAATTAGTTTCGAAGAAAGAATGATTTCGTACAGAAAATAGTAAATTGTAAAACCATTGGTAATAAAGTTTGTAATTAATTATTTAAAGAATTTGTTAAATGCTTTCCTTAATTAAAAAAAAAAACAATCAGAGTTTATAAGTTCCCTTTTATAAAAATTTTTAATAAAGCTATAACTAGTGATGAAATACGAGCTTACATTAAGTATTACATTAAGCTTAACAGAAATTAAAATTTAATAACATAAACCTCGCGATTTATTTCTTTGAACAGGTTAGTTTATAAACTTAGCAATTCAACTACCGATCATAAAATATTTTGATGATTAATTAATAAAACTTTAACAAAAATGCATGATATATATATATATATATATTAGTAATTATAAAAAATATTTTAATAAAGTATTTTAGAAAAAATTTTTTAAAAAAAGAAAAAAACAAGTGAATAAATATATATTTATCTCATAAAGAATGTAAAAATAATAATAGAGAATCACAAACAGACATAGACTGAAACGTAGTATGGGTCAGCACGATGTTCAGTGGAGCAGAATTATTAAGCAACAGCGAAAGTGGGAAACGAAAATTTCTTTCGCTCACTGTGCAGTTAAAGATTTTTATACATGTATACATCACATCGTTATTATTTTTCCCAGTTCTCTTTTAAAAGAGGACCAAGTGTGTTATTTTATGAATACCGTTTCATTTGGATCAAAATATTTCTAAGTTTTTAAAATTGACGTTTTTAGTACTGTTTTCAAATATTCTCGAATTATTTCTAATTTATTTACGTATTAGATAGTTAAAGAATCATAAATTTGCAACATTTTGTTTCACACACACACAGAGCTATCCCGTAAAGTATACAAAGATATTGCTTCAACATTATTAAGTAAGAAACTCTTAAGGACATGGCTGAAAATTGTTTTAAAAAAAAAACAAAATTAATCTTAAGGAAAAAAATTCAAAAGAAAAGTTTTAAAACAAATTGAAACTAGTGATACTATTACTGTTTGTTGATGATAAAGAATAGTGATAAGGGGTTTTTGAAAAAAAATTATCAATAGTAAATTTGAAAAACTTTTTGGTGGAAATATGTGTAGAGCTCTTTCCACACATCAACGAAGCTGTCTAAAATATTTGAAATGATATAATGTACCGTGTGGATTTTCATAAAGGTCCAACAAACAAACATTGAAATTTAATGAGTAAGATTAATATTTATTTTGAAATTTGAACTTGCTAATTTTTATTGATGTAATATCGAATTATTATAATATATATATATACATATATGAGTGTGTGTGTAATGATTTCACTTAAATTTAATTTAATTTTCTGATTTTTCCAACATTTTTAACGCTTGTAGTGGGAAGTTCATCTTATTTCCTGCAACAATACCTTTGGAGCTTTTAATTAATCTGGTAACGCACTATAATTTGCATGAATCATCAGTCTTCCACGTATACAAACCCATAAGGATAATCTTTACTAGACTCTTTGTCAGCAACTAAAATATACCTAAAGATCCCTAAATTAAGTACCACACGATCTGAAGAAATCTTAGGATAACAATTTCAAGTAAGGAACTTTTTTTTTTCACTTCGTTCTTGTTTGCTTGATGAAGGCTCGTCCATCACAATCCCAATGCATCTTCATTCCCTCTTTCGAACATGAATACATTCCTAATTTAAATAGTTAAGTTTCTTCATTGTGCCACGCCTGAATTAGGATATGTCTTAAAATTCAAACGTTAATAAGTAAAGTGTAATAGTTTTTACAGTTAGGAGCCAGCAGGATCGGTGTCTTTGTACGGAAATCCTTGAATAAGAACGGAATTTTACGCTAGAGAAAGAGATAAAGTATTTCCGTAAACATACTAGAATATTCCTTTACCTCAATATTTTTTTTACCACTTATCTCATTTGTAACTGAACCAAAACGGATTTCAGTGTGAGCACGAATATTTGTCCAATTTCAATTTGTTGCAGCTGAAACAAATCGAATTGTTTTTGAAGTGTCTTTGTTTACCCTAATGTAGCAGCGCGACAATGCGCGTTTACTTCAAGTGATTCATTTGTTTCTGCTAAACTGCATAAATCTTCAAATTGATAGATCGGAAACCCATCTAACAAAAAAAAAAAAAAAAACATCGCCTTTCTCTACATTAACCGAACTTCAAGAAAAATTTTAATAATGAGCACTTATTTTTCCATATTTTATTAAACCTATAATAACCAAACAAATTGACTTCTACTTAAAATTTCTTAACCAATACTAATTTTGTGGGCTAGATTTTAGTTTACAGACTTTTGGAATTTGCGAGATTTTTTGAGTGATAGCTCGCCAAATTCTGGCACTTCTTCAATAAACCTACTCTGGTGGCACAGGAGGAAAAATGGTGGTTTTTATTGACGTCTTTTCCAATGAAATAACTTCAGTCAAAAAAAAAAAAAAAAAAAACACTTACTCATTTGACGTGTGGAAATTTCTTTTCGTTGCTTTGTTTCTTCTCGCTTTTTGATACTTTGTTCTGTAAAAACATTATTTTCTGTGCAGATTATTTCATTTGAAAAATTCCGGTCTTAAAATTACCACTTTTTTATTATTAAAATTTTTCATTAATTTAAATTATTATTTATATACTTGTGAAGTATTTAAATTACATTTGAAATATTTAGCAATTTTATCTGAAAATTTCTGATTCATTTAAATTATTACTTAGATTATATGTGAACTGTTTAGATTTTCTAATTCTTAGCATTACTTTTTGAAAGTATCTGATTCCTTTAAAGCATCAATTAAATTAATAGTCATTAATTTATTAATTAAATCAGCATTATTATTTTAATTTCTGACCATTTTCAGAATTATTGTTTGAAATTCTTATTAATATAAATTACTTTTTGGAAGATACACGAATCTACCTTTGAATCGAGTAGTTTCAGAAGTAATAACCTCATGTTCAGAAGTTGACAAAATTTTCATAATAGACCATCTGCGCCAAGTAGTGTGAGAAGTAATGAACCCACAATTAGAAGTAGACAAAATTTTCATTTTAGGCCACTTGTACGTTTCTTAAACGAGCAATCGCCCCCATTTATACCTCGAGCAAAAAATTATTTTCGTCCCAGTTTCCAAAATTATTCTAAGCTGCACAAAAATAATTTCTTCAATTCTGTTCCGCATTTTGGCAATGTAGGATTTTGACCAAATCATAAATCTCATTTTCAGCAGGGATTACGACCTTCCCCCTGTACTATAGTACAAGACAATGTATTCTAAATGCATATCATTGGTCACAAATATGTCCTTTGAGGCAACTTAATTTTTTGAGTAACTTACCAATGTCTAACTCTGTTTTCCAATGCACAGGTAACAACTGTTATCCGTGAACAAAATCTTATGGAAAATCAAAACACCTCTATTGAGGCCCATGACGTAGTTCACTGACAATTATTAGTGTCTGAACTCCTCTCAACCACTTCACATATATCAACGTCTTTAAGTCTAGCTAACTTATGATATTTACCTATTTCATGTCACAATATCAATGTTGTTATTGATACAGAATCCACTTTCTCACTTATTTCTGTAGATATAACCAAAACACTTAAAACGAAAAAAAGACTAGACCTATTAAAGTCAGTCAAGCCAATGCCAAATTCCAATTTAGATAAACGTGTGAAACATATTTAAGAATGGGAAAAATAAACAAAAGTAAGATTATATATTATTAATAACCATTTACCTTATATAATTTTATGACTTCCAGAGTGTAGTCATTTTTTTTTTATTTAATCATTGATTGTAGTATAAATTGAATAATATAAAATGAAAAGAAATTATTACAAATTTGAGTATCAAAAATGAATACAAAATGTATTTACACATATTAGAAGAAACAAAGAACATTAGAGATACCATGATAGAATAAACAATACATCAGAGGACATTTTTCTACGTTTGATTGTAAGTAGAATTGACAAATTTTCTGTGTGGTCTGTTGTATTTGAATATTCGCATATTTTTCCTAAAAGTAAACACGATGTTAGTCGAATGAGAATAGAACCTTCAAGAATAGTAATGACCACTGACTTACAAGTCTCTCAAAGAGCTTACAGAATATCATCCATCAATGAAGAGGAAAATAGGAAACAATTAAAAAAGTTGTTGAATGCTAGATTAATTATGGAATTAAATATTAATCATTTCTTCTCTGTATTTTTAACCAATGAAAGAGATGAAAATTGAAAAAGTAAGTCGTGTACTTATTATTGCAAAGTAAATGCTTTGTGTAAGATTGATGCTGAAGCTTTACCAAGAATACATACCTTATTAGACAAATCAAACCATGCTAAAATTTTCTCAACTCTGGACCTTGTATTTGGTTACTGACACATACCCTTTCTCGAGAAAGATAAACATAAACTTACATTTTTGACCACTGAAGGCTGCTTTGAATTCCAAGCTTTACGTTTGGATTTAAAAATGCACACGCAATATTTAATCGCACAATTCGTAATATTCTAAACAAACTTTCAAAATTTCATTTCCACTGTTTTGATGACATAATGGTTTTCTCGAATTTCTTATAGGAATACTCTTATCACCTAAGACAAATATTTCATTGTGTCAAACAGAAAACATTAAATTAAAATTTCCTAAATATGTTTTTACGAAAGATAAAATTAGTTCCTTGGGTTATGATGTCAAAGATGGATTAATCTTTCCAGATAACTATAACACTGAAAACATCAGAAAATTACAGCCCCTTCAAGAATGTAAAACAACTTCAATATTATCTTGGTTCTGCAAATAGTTTTAATAAATTTACAGAATCTTATGATAAAATTAAAGAACCTTCAAACAATCTTTTTAAAAAAGATTAGCAATAGATATTGACAGATAAATATCAAAAAGCTTACGAATAGTTGAAAACTAAATTAGTAACTAAACCTGTGTTGCAGTTAATTGTACGATCCTAAATTACTTTTTCATGTATTTTGTGATACCTTTCAATTAGATTCCCACAGATCAACTTTTTGAATGTCTTTCTGTTGATACTGTTGGAGTTTTTACTTATCATAACTCTACAAAAAATATCTTTGTACCATAATGAATCATGCTATTAGAAATCCTTAGGGTTTTCTTTTCAAAATTGAAAATTCCGATTTGATTTCTATATTCTAAAATATTTTTTCAAATTCAAATGTTATTGAACAAACTGCCAGAAATTCCGTTAGAAAGAGAAATTCTGACATTACTAACTGACAGAAATGGTGTTTTCCCCTTATCTAAATTCAAACACTTCCTTAGAAATTGTAAACATATATTTATAATTTCATACCTCCCACAAACTGATGGAAGACGTCAAAGTGTGAATCAATATAATGTAACTAAATTAAAATGCAAAGTAAATTCCTCCCTACTGAAATTGCTTGGACCAAACTCTTGGAAAAAGTTATCAATGTGAGTATAATTTAACACCACATTCTGTTACAAAATTTCATCCTGCATATTTGTCTTTTGGCATTTTATCTTATAATCCTTCATTGACTTAAAAACAATTTTAAACTACAGTAGAAGAAGGTAGTTTTTTTAAGTAGAATATTGGCTAAAGACAAAACAGTCAAATATAATGATAAAAACGAAATCAGATATGTGATGCTCATTTCATGGATTTTACATTTCTATTCCGGGTTACATTGTGATGTATAAGGAATTTAATAATCCAAATTGTAGAAAATTATTCCTAGTTTTTTCAGGTCCATCTGAAGTAGTAACTAAAATTTCTGAAGTAAATTATGAGTTAACTAAACCAAAAGCTATAACTAAAAATACCTACTGATATTGTTCATGTTTCATAATTAAGAACTTACGAGTATTACCAACCTTTCCTCCAGAAGAATTAAATTTTAGTCATGAACAGACAATACTTTTGCTCATTTTAAAGTAAATAAACAAATAAAAATTATAATATAATAAAAGTCTGAAAAATATCCCTCCTTTCTTATTTCACAAGCTATTACCTCCTTCTGTTGACTTGCTGTTTCTACTCTTAGGAGTTTTTGATGATGTGAATGTTATCCCAACAAGATAAACAAAAATTCAGTAATCATATAGAGGCTTGACGATCTTCCCTGAGTACTAGGGTTACTTCTGAGGTGTTAACTAGTTCCAAATTTGTGGCTTGTTCCGACCGAAGGTAAATGGGTAAGAGCAAGGTACTTCAAATAGTTCTTTTGAACTTCAAAATTTGACAATACAGAGTTTTCCAGTTTAAGAACCAGTCTTACGTGAATTTCCTTTTGCTAATGGTCTCTATCTACCTTTGATAGGGAGCATGTGTAAAAAGGAAAGCGACCATCTTAATTTCAGTTTTGTCAAAATAATTTTCCGTGATTCATACATCACAATATTTGTGACATTTTTTTAAATTATGGTCAATGTACCATTAGTTTATATTTTCTGTGAAATCACGTATAAGCAAACAACCCAAACACAGTTTCATCTTTTGTATTTTATTTCAATATTAGTGGGTGTTAACAAAAATATTTTGAATTGTATGTGTTCATGATTTTTGTATGTTTCTATATTACTGTTTAACTACACAAATGTTGGTATATTGATAACTATATAGAAAAAAAAGCATTTTTTCTTAAATTTAAGTGTTTCATATTAAAGTGATAATTTTGTAAGACGAGAATAACAATTTAGTAAATTTGTGAGAGTAAAGACGCAAAACATTTGCTTTAAAATGATATGAAAATAAATTTATTTAAAATTTGGATTGAATTGTACCAGTAGAGAATATATTTAGTTAAAATATATTAGCTTATGTAACATATTAATTAAGTATAGAAAAATGTATCTTATCTTAATATTAATATAAATACTAATAAAATAATTATTATTCGAAAAACCATTTTCGTCGGAATCATTTTTTAAAAACATTTACGTTCATTGTTTATCTTTATCTTATATTTGCTGGTTTACCTTATTTCCTCTTTTTATTGTCTTTTGATTTATTCAAAAATTTCAATATTTGGATTTGTACATATAATTCTTTTGAAAATAAGTGAAACTCAAAGGAAAAAAATGAGTAACATAATGAAGAGCATAATTAACAAATGACTTATTTCGAGCGCTGAAGGTGTCGTAAATTCACCGTGATCAGATTCTTATAAAAATGTAAATCTAAGACAACTTAAAAAATTTTGTGGTTTTAATGAAGGAATTCCAATTGTGAGACAAACGTACTTATATTTACTTGAATTCAAGATGTTTTGTCACTTTAAAATACGTTTTATTCTTGTTTTTAATTCAATCAGTATACATAAATAGAGAATTTTTTAATAAACCAAAATTCTAAAGTTTCTATTTCATTAACAAGATATCAACACACACGAAAAAAGGAAATTTTACTCATGAATGGATTTGGCACATTCATTTTCTTATTTAAAGAAATTTTGTTTTTCCATTACAAAAAAATAGAAAGTAAAAAACACAGTGAAATATAGTGTATAATATATGAAATACAAATATAAATTTATTGAAACCCTTCAATCTATCGCAATTAAATTCCATAATAGCAAGCATAGTAGTACCGTTTTAACTGGCTGCAATTAGTTATTTTAGTGTTGTATTTTTCAGAACATCATTCTCAATAGGCTTAAGTTGGAGTTCAATTTCCCTTTTTGCTCATCTGGTGTTCTTAAATTAAAACTTTGTTTTTTAAACCAACTTAACAACAAGCAGTTTAAGGATAAAACTGTAAAAAAAATTTCATTTGTATTGCATAAATATATATTTCCTACATTTTCTTGGGAAAATTAACTTCAAAGGAAATAATGTAATAATGTATTTGTATTTTTAGAAATGTGTTAGGAATAGCATCGCTCCTTACACAAATGAGCGAAAAGTAGACTGACATCACTGCTAGTTGAATTTTCCTGTTTATTTTAATTTTGTTTGTGCAGTGCTAGTGTTAAATGAAATGTTTTTGTGTCCGTGATTAAATGTATTTTTATGTGTTTGCATACTTGATTATATAGAAAGTGGTTATCTACACAACCATTCCAAGACATCGGGTGGATATCTATACTCACTAGATTATATTTTGAATCTAATCAATTGTTTGGTTTTCGTTTCGAAATGTGTGAATATATTTAATGTAAAATACTATTAAATACAAAAAAATAAATTTCGCTGCATTCTGAGTAAATTTTTTAAAAAAGTGAAAATGTTTGCTAAATTTAGCTAGAAATATAGGCGAATAAATTTTCCATTTTTAGAGAAACTAAAAAATTAAGATTGGGAATATCAACATTTTTATTTTGTCTAAGAATGATCTCAATATTAAGCGGAGACAGAATATTTTTACAGCTTAGTAAATTAATAGGAAGCACATTGAAAGACGGTTCATTTAAACTGTTTATTTCGTATCTTGAAGTTATTTTTGTTTTTTAAGAAAAATCTTTAAACAGCAAATAGGGGCCGGATTCGTTATTTATAAAAAAATATTTTTATTCAAGTAGCCTAATAAAAATAAAATAACTAATTCCTTTTTTTCTGGTTAAATAAAATGTACCAGCAGTAAATACGTTCCAGTTTGTATTTTTTTTTTAAAAAAACTTCTTTTAAGAAGTCTGATAAAATTATATATATATATAGAAGAAGAAATTCTCGAAGAAGGATATAAGATTATCTTGTATATACGTGTGTGACGAACCCGAGATGACACTTACCTACAACGGCTCTCTTATGAAATTAAAAAGATACATAGGCAAAGATTTCATCAGTCAGTGAAGTAAAGTTTAAGTCAACGCCCTTTAATCTTGGTGATGCATTTGGAGACCACTTAGGCTAAGAATCCAGGATGTGCTGGAATCTTAGTGAAATATCGACTAGGAAGAGAGTTACATTTGTTTCTTAGATTTTAAGTGTGATGTCATACCTAGCCGAAACAGGTGTAAATACGCTGAGAGTGTGAAGGAGGGAAGTCAGTATGTCTTTGGAGTCCGATTTGGAGATCGATCTAGAAATTCACTGTTTGCAGGCGGCATTTGAACAAATGGGTTTGCCCAAGAATTATTAATAGCAACCCGAGTGAATTCGAGGAGCAGCGGAGTGAGACTTCTTGGAAGTGCAAAGTATTACTACGAGGTTTTGTCCATACAATGAATAAGTAAGCTGCCGAGCAGAATGTTGCTGTTACAATTGTGACTTTCATTACTAGAGCTGTTGTTGATTCTGTATCTCTAATCTGTAAAAGTATCTGTGATTTCTGTTTTTGTTGCTACCGTCTGAGCTCAACTATCTTTGTGTCATCCTGAAGATTTGTGAATAAAGCCTAATTTGTCGTTATTCTCTGTGTTGAATTTGATACCCAGTTTTGATGTTGAATTTGATTTGATGAATGAATTCTCATATACCCAGAATTTTTGTAATTATGTATATATATATGTGGGTGGGTGGGTGTGTATGTCACTTCTATCAAAATGAAATTCAATTAAAGGAGCAGACAGCAGATGGATTTAGTATTATTTAGAGATTCTATAAACAATTGTGATGTTCCTTTCGTCTTTAACATGTTTATGCATTCCATTAAAAGGATAATGATACCAACGTTGATTGTAGCTCAAAGTAAAACCACAAAACAATAATAAATAGGATGACCTATTAAATTCAAACTAAAATTTATACACTTTCAAGGATACAACTTAATTATTTACATATTATGGATGTATTTCTAGATCATTGTATCTTATACAAACACGAATGCGTCTGCATTCGTGTAGAGCTCCCTATCAAATCATGTGTTTACATTACAAACAGTTAAAAAGAAGATAAAAACAAAAGAGTTCAAAGTATTCCTATCGTCACAGCTGTTGCTCTGATGTTATTATCACACAATTGCAGTGCCTGTGGATCTTATTTGGCAATGGACGAAATGATTAGAATGAATTTTTGTCTTTGAATATTTATCTCTGTTAAATCAAGTGTTAACAAAAATATGTGTCTGAACTTTGATTTTACTAGAGATGTAAAGCTTTGATTTTTTTTATTATATAATAATTTTGGAATCATGTGACTACATAACCCCCTTAATGAACCGTTTACTTTTAATCCCCTTCCCAAGGATAGAATAATAATTCTCGATATTTAAAGCATTTATATTGTAGAAGCGTTAATATAATGTGTATTACACCAGCACATAAAATTAAAAATATGTAACAATGGTAATAGAGCAAGACGTGCACACATATATTCGCATTACAATGATATGTAAATATTATAATGTGACGAACTTTATGATTCTTGAAAGTAAAATAAAAGTCTTTACATGTAACTTTTGGTTTGATATTATATCGATGAAAATTCTTTTAAAAAACTACGTAGTAGGGTACATTAGAAATACATAAAACGTTTCAATACAATTGTCCATACTCTCCGAAAATGTATTGCGAAACTACTAAAATTAATGACTACAAGAATAAGGAAATAAAAGGAAAGTATCTATCATGTCCACCCCTCAATTTCTAAATATTGAATATGATTATGATTCAATTACACTGTGAAAAATACTTACAAAAGTACTCTGTATTCTTTCTAAGAGTGAAAAAAGGACGTAATTTGGACATTAAGAGTGAAAACAGGACGTAATACCACGTGATTTGGAATAATTAGAAGATTTAATTTCCTTCGAGCATAATGTAAATTATAATTTATAGGAGAAATGCTTTTATACTGAGAATATTTCTCAAGGTTGGTGGTAGGAGAAAATTAACATTAAAATTAAATAAGGCATTTTTGATATTTATTAAAATGACGAATGTAGTTCCTTAAAACAATTTCTCATCCAATAAAGAATTAAAATGTAAGAAACAAAACCAAGAGGATCTTTAAGAATTTTGATTTAAATAAAAATCAACCAAAAGGACTTTTTTTGAGATGCAATTAAGTGATCGCAAAATAAAATGAAGTTATGCTATTCAAATCAGACATTCTGCATTTTTCATTTCCAAATATGAAAGTAATTAATTCTTTTATCTAAATATTTAAAAATAAAAGCAGTGAAAATAAATGAACATGTAAAACTAAAAATAAGTGCTACCACATTTCTTATTGAAAGAAATTTTATCCATATAACTTGATATTTTTATTCCCCCATTCCAAATTCCATATTATATATAGTGCTGCCATCTGTAGATCATCTTTTAAACTATAAGCTATTGTAATAAAGGTAAATGTTATATCTATTGCAGAGAGAACATTGATAAATATAATATTCAGCAGATAAATCGCCACATTAGTAATCTTTTAATTAAGAACCTTTTTAAACAAATAAGTTGTAACTATGATACAAACTTTCTGTGTTTTATAAGATAATCTTTATGAAATAAAAGTCAAGAAAGAAAATTTTTTTTAAAAAAATGTTTTTGACAATTTTATATTTCAAGTACTAAAAACTAGTCTTAGTTCTATTGTAAGTAATAGTAAATAACATTCATATTTGTTTTGAAAAGATATGGGAAAGGAGAATGATTTTCATCGATGATTTCTCAATCAACATACGCTACCATAAAAGAAATGAATGAATATATTTAAAAGAGGTACATATAAATTTTTTAAGGCTAAATAATTATAAATAGTATTTCGAAATTATTTAACAAAGATTTAAAAAAGCTATAAAATATTTATATAAACTATACCGAATTTTAAATCAGACGAATATTACTTAATTTAACGTAGACACACTGCGATTTATTACTAGATCCATCAATGAATGTTGGCTAATGAAAGATTTTATTGTTGAAAAGCTCTTTACCACAAATTACAAGTAAACACTAATAATTTCTGTTTTTTTATGCACAGCTTAAAGTTAATTTTTAAACTTTAGGGCACTTAGTTTTTGAATTATAATTACTTTGTTTAATTCTGCATAAGAATTCACCCAGAAAGATTTTCAGCTTCAGTTTTTTTCTTATATGAATGATTAATAAAAAAAACTTTTTTACATCGTTCTAAGACGTTATATACTGTAGTGACGTTTTTGGACGTAAAAATAATACACACACACGCACACACACACACACACGCACACACACACACACACACACACACACACATATATATATATATATATATATGTGTGTGTGTGTGTGTGTGTGTGTGTGTGTGTGTGTGTGTTGTATCAAATTATGCAGAAAAGAATGAAATGAAGCATTTTTAAATCATTTGGAAGATCTAATTTTAAGTATAATAAATTAAAACAAATTCCAAATTGTTTTTTGAAGTGATTACAATTTCTCACATCAAGTTATATTCGGGTGATTACAAAGAATATGCCTTATAACTTTTTTTTTATCATATTAAAATCAGAAAATTTATAGAAATTCTACAAATATACATTTGTTTTTAAATATATTAAGCGAAACTTCTGTTTAGTATTAAGATATGTGGCACATAAAACATAATATATATATATATATATATATATATATATATGTAGATTAATTCTGGAACAAGCTTAGGAAATAATCAGATGATTAAATATTCCGTTTTGTATCTTATCTTGAAGACAAAATGTGGTATATTTTCTCTATCTGCTAAAGTTTCAAGGTAAAGTAAACGTTAAGGTGTAAATTGTATTTGATAACAAGACAATGCGGAAGAGTGACTTTGCACAGTGTACCCAAACGGCAAACAAAAAATTTTGAAAAATCAAATTAAAAAAAAAAGAGTTGGAATGGAAAACATAAGTCTTTAATATCAAGCGAAGAATATCTCATGGTTGTTATTTTTTAAATTTATCAAATACAATTTATCAGAGTTCGATTTTTAACAGAAATATTTTTAAATCATCGTTTATTACAAAAAAATATAAAGCTCTTATTTACAAGTATAATGAACCAAAGTAAAATAACAACCTTTCAATTCTTCTGAGTTATATCGTGATGTTATTAAACCCTTTGCATATTGCACAATCGTCTTTGAGAATTGTGTCAATGAGATGATAGTTATTCTTTTCAAACAAATGCTGATCAACTTAATTTATATTTAATATCCTTAAGACTTCCCTTCATAGACACTTTTCGGAGTTATATATTTCTCCCAGCGCTTCTGGACATTTAAAAAGTCGTATTTGTAGAAATCAGAAGATTAAATATCTTTTCGTATTGCAAGTTCCTACATATTATTTCTTTCTGAAACCAAATAAAAGAAAATTATTACTTGTAATTCATGAAATTATGTACAAAAGATCAATGAATATATGCAGAATAAATGTTATTCATATATCTCGGTATTTTTTTAGAAATAATTAAGACTTTAAGATACCCCCTCGTCTACCAAAAGCTATTGGTTATCGCCTTCAATTGCATATGACGTCAGTTTCCTCAGTGAGGTGCAGTAATTCGACATGGCATTAACTCAACAAGTCATTGGGAGTCATGTGGAGAAATTTTGACCATGGTGCTTCAACGACCATCCATAATTGTGAAAGTATTGCAGCTGAAGAATTTTGTATATAAATTGACTTTACGATCATGTCCCATGTATGTTCTATGATATTCATGTTTGGCAATCTAGTTAATCACATATACCGCTGAAATTTTCCAAAATATTCTTCTAGCCAAGGCTAAAAGTTTTAGTCAGTTGACTTGTCGTTTTGTCATCATAGAAAATTAATCAATGTTTTGAGTATATGATATCCATTAGTGGCTGCAAATGGTCCCGAAGTACCTGAACGTAACCATTGTTACGTCTTGTTCTGTTTTTCCAGCCTGTGATTGGAGACTCCATTTCACCCAAGCGTGTGGAGTCTCTTATGTAGCACTCGGGTATTTTTTGATTTCAGTTTATAAGTGCATGAAAGACACAACATTGTTTTTTTTTTAAAAAATGTAAATAGTTTCCTTTGGCAGATGGTAACAAACTGATGATTTTATATCTATGGAATGGCAAACCTGAAACAATAGACTTTGCTACTGAAATTTCACACATGTTTGTTATGTGTTTTTGTATGCAGTGTGCCATGCCCTTTAACATTCAATAAAGATCTAAAAAGATATTCGTTTGTGGACTAAGAATTTTTAGAAACCCGACAGTGATTATAAATTGTGAGTTTTCCCGAAACAGCTTTTCAGATAGGTAACCTTTTGCTTACTCTTTACGAATTCTTAGAGTCATGATAATTTGAATGAATACGCATTAAAAATTTGGCATAAGTTAATTTATATCTCTGTCAACCATTTTTAGTCAATTATAGGTTAAATTTGATCAGAAAATTGAATCCCTGTTATGTAAAATAGATCACACCATTACTGAACTACCGTGTTGACAGTTAGAGTTCACGGCCACATGAGGTATGCGCCACACGCGAATACTTGCTACCAGTTAGAATCGTGGATCATCTGACTCAGCAAAGCTTTTTCAGTTATCTGGAGGTTCAACCGACAGGTTCTAGTGATATTAGTTCCGATATGTTCACATCGATAGCAAGTTGTTAGTTGGAACACTCGAGTCGATCTTCTCTGTTATATCCCATCAATACAAAAAATTACACTGCGCTGCCGTCACAGACTCGTCTATTGTGCGTCGCACATTGGTTGTTGCTATTGTTTTATGCAGTGTTGTTTGTCCAGTAACATTGACTACTCTACGCAAACGCACTAGTATCAGGCATTGAATAGGTACTTTTAGTCACCTCGTTGTAAGAGTTGGAAGTAATGCCTGAAATTATATATTTTTTCATCACTCTCTTGATATTGTGGATCGAGAAAGAATTTCTCAACTATTAGAGAAATGGAATTACCAAAATCCAACAGTTATAGAAATTCATGAGTCTAGCCCTAACTAACAATCTGTATTCAAAGCTTAAAAATTCTGGACCTGCGGTCAAATTCAAATTAGAAAAATGTTCACATGAATCACTCAAATAGAAATGTAAGTCCAGATAAAACGCTGCCCATTTATTATCATCTCTTTCGCAATATTACTTCCATCTGGATATTTGCATATGTTATGTCATAATTTTGGTAATTCGGTATATATATGTGTGTGTGTTTAATTTTTTTTTGTTAATTTAAAACAATTTTTGGTATGGTTTTATTTAAAACAATCAAACAGTTTTTATTTGGCGGTGAATTCTTTCACGGAACAGAGTGGGCAAGAGAGAGAACATACGAAATCTTTGTAGAATTTTATTGTGTTTTTAAAATTTTGTTAGTAGAATACTTGTTTTCTTTCTTTCTTTTGTAATTTGTTATAGTGTTTTAGAGGATTAGATGATTAATTTTTTTTCTGCATTTGTTTTTATTATTTATAATAATTTCAACTTTTCGGATGACGTGTCATTGATAATGTTTTTATATTATATTTTGTTTTAGAATGCTTACTGTTTTGATTCATTTTTTGTTGAATTACATTTCTCTTATCATTCAGAATTTCAATTGACTTTATAATATTTCAGATATTTAGTTTTGTGTAATTTGGTTGCTTGCAAGTAAATTGGAAGATGATTACTACGTTCATCTTCGTTTTTCTATGGGTGATTTTCTGAACATGCTGATTTTTGATTTGTTTCCATATTATCATACCGGTATTTTTTAATAATGTATTCTACTTAAGTGCGATGATATGATCAATAATTATAGGTGTAAACACACATTACTTTCTTCCAAAGAATGGGGCAGTATTCATTAAATTATTTTCATTATTCTAAATTTTTGTTTCCTTTCACTTGGCTTTTTCTTGAAATTTCATTGATTCTATAACAGATTTTTTTTTTATTTTTGGTTTGAAGTTTTTAAATTTTAGATTACTTATTTATTATATAAAATTTTTTAAATATGTTTTACAAAAATGTTAATTTGTTTTTAATGATGACTTTCAATATTTAGTTTTTATCATTTATTATAGTTGATTTGATTTAGCTTTGGATATTCTTAGATTGTTATATATTGAGGGATTTGAGTATTATTTTTGCTTTCATATGTATATACACATACATACAGAGAGAGAGATTATATATATATATATATATATATATATATATATATATATATATA
>BMAW01008335.1:0-19810 GCA_019974015.1 Nephila pilipes | reverse complement strand
AACAGAATCCAATAGTTCTGAATCGAGCGAAAGTAACAATAGATCGGATTCAGGTAGTTCGGATCCAGATGAAAGTATATCTGGAACTGAATCCAATAGTTTTGAATCCAGCGAAAGTAACACTAGCTCGAATTCCGGTAATTCGGATTCGAGTGAAAGTTCATCTGTAACAGATTCCAATAGTTCTGAATCGAGCGAAGGTAACACTAGCTCGGATTCTAGTGAAAGTTCATCTGCAACAGAATCCAATAGTTCTGCATCGAGCGAAAGTAACACTAGCTCGGATTCCAGTGAAAGTTCATCTGCAACAGAATCCAATAGTTCTGAATCGAGCGAAAGTAACACTAGCTCGGATTCAGATGAAAGTATATCTGGAACTGAATCCAATAGTTCTGAATCGAGCGAAAGTAACACTAGCTCGGGTTCCCGTGGTTCGGATTCGAATGAAAGTTCACCTGTAACAGAATCCAATAGTTCTGAAGCGAGCGACAGTTCTCCTAGCTCTGATTCGAGTGAAAATGAATCAGACTCAGATTCAAATAGTTCCCAAAATGCCTGCCAATAAAGTTAATCGTTTTTTTTTTCTTGTCAAGCATAAATTTCATAAAATAAAATGGAAATCTACGAGGCTAAACAAATAGTGTATTTTTTGTTAACTAATTTCATATCATTTTATAAGACTTTATTCAGTAGTTTATTGTTTTGCCTTCATATACACATATCTACTCATTTTTCCATGTGTTAACTCAATAAATAAATAACAAAACATTAAATAACTATTCAGTATGATCTGGCACACTGTTCAGTTAAAACAAATAAATTTTCACAACTTTAAAATAAAACAGTGGAATCAATTTTATAAAAGTTAAAATACACTTTTAAAGAATCCCTGCTAAAAGCGAAGCTTTTTAACTTTAATTATTTCAACATTTGGAAAGTATTAAACACTTTTAGAATATTTGAGTATTTTATTAAGTAATTAAAAAGTAACTAAAATGAAAAAATAGTGTAACGAAATAGGAAGTTTTTTTGAAAATAGCTTTCATAGTAAGATGGATTTCAGACCTTTGTAACAATAGTGCAATGTAATACATAGATGAAATTTCACGACGTTTTTTCACTCAGTAAAATATAATCATCGTGCTCTCATGATTTAAAATACAAACAAGGAACAAATTTTCAAATTAATTAAAGTACCATTCATCCCTTTTTTATCATTTCCTTTTGTATAATTAAGATAAAACTATAAAAATAATATGAAATGAATGATTTATTTAATTTCAAAGGAAGAGTAAAATAACAACCCCTTCATCATAAATTTTAAATTAAATCGATTCTTATTCATATAAAAAACACGCGTAAAAAGTATCACTCAGTACTCTAAAATAACTCTATTTATTGACCCCGAGTTTTATGTTGCGGAAACTCATGCAATTTCAAAGTATTAATTTAATTAATTCAATAGTAAAAAAAATTTCTTATTTCAATTTCAGTCATTTTCATCTTCCCAGATGGCGCAATGATTATAAAAATAAAGATACGCGTTGTGAGAAATCTGTGATAAAATAACACGATTTAAAAGATGAGAATTGATGTAGTAAAGTTATAACTAATATTATCGAAAAACTTTACTTTCATACGATGGTGGGGTGGGGAATGTAAGCCACTTTTTTACAAATCACTCTCACTCATATATTTTTAGTCAAAAAAATTTAGATCCGTGATTTTGTTGAAACAACTCTAGTTAAATGATTATATTAACTCTGCGCAATTTGAGTGCTGATTTAATTTTAATAACTAATATTTTCGGATTTTATGCACTAGTTTGAAAAAGAAGTGATATTCTAGATACACATGGTGAAAGTGTCGCTTTTTTCATTCTTCGGCGTAAAGTTTTTAAAAATATTTTGTAAAAAACATATTTTAACAATTTTCATTAACACATTCGCATAGGGAAAATAAATTTTTGTTTTAAAAGCTGACATCGAGAAACAAAAATTTTCGTATTGCGAGAAGTATGTGTTTTCCTAAGAAATTCTTACATGAAGGAATATATGCAAGCATACACAATGTATGAAAGTATTTAGAGAGTTACACTCTTAAATTTCTTTGTACATATATTTCCATTTTAAATCGGCGTTTTGCAAAGATTAGTTACATTGCAGCGGTCAACACTCGATTTCTATTTAGTTTCTTACTATAATAAATACACTAGGTAACAAAGGGATTGAGATATTGTACCAAACAAGTAATATATATATAAAAAAAAATTAAAGTCAATTCTTACTTAGGTCAACAATTTTTTTTTATTTTAGTTACTTTTTATTAAATAATTACAATTAATAATGTAAATATGTATATACATAGGACAGAATCACAATATTAAGTGGCAAAAGAAATTTTCTTTCCAGCGATCTATACGCTTCGTCACTGACGGTATTTATTCCTAAATTTATATCCTGCTAAATATCTTATATAAGAGAAATTTTTTTTCTCCCATATAAAACTAAAATTAATTATTTGAAAATCAAATAAAAAAAATTTTATGCTCCGACGACATTCGATCCGAAGGCATGAAGATTCTACGCCGACGCTCTACTAAATTTGCCATTGCAAGATTAATGATGTAGTAGAAGCATTGGCTTGTTTCTTAATTCATCCAGTAAATTAAATGGTTGGAATGCAGTTTAGCCCAACAACACCTGGCGACAGGAATTATTTGGCGGTATTTTATCAAATGTGGCTACCCTTGTCCGCTTCGCGGACTTAACGTTCAGCCAAAAAAAAGTCGCCAAGTTTGGTAATTTTTGAAATAGCGCCAAGTGGTTGGGCTAAACTGCATTTTCACCAATCAAATTTAATTAAATGAATTAATATTTGAAAAAAAATGTTTTAATATTAAGTGACATCCACTACAAGTTTAAAAAAATGTATTTGAACTTGAATGGATGAATAGAAAGAGTACTTCTGAATCTGAGGAAGATAAAACTTATATTAGCGATGTGTGAATTGATATTGACACATCCCCACAGTTAGAATCATTTGAAGAAAATCAAGGTATGGAGTTAATTCAAGAACATCCAGAAAATGTCGTTCATACAGTAGATGACTTTTTTTGAAGACGACATCTTATATCAGTATCACAAAACAATTAGATATCATAAAGAACGAATAATTAAATATAAATATTACAAAAGCACAATAAAATTGACAGATGTTATACCAATAGAAATAAGTTATTTCTTAAATTTTTAATTTTAAAATCTGCTAATTCTGTGAAGTACGGTTACACAAAGGAAGATATTTCATCCACACTATCGTACCTAACACAATAACACATCAATCAATAACTCCCGAGACTAACCCAGAGATGGCGCTCGTAGTAAACCTGTAACCAGGTCTTTCTAGAGTACGAACCTTTGCTTGAAACGTGTCAAAATTTTAAGTCGATCGGACCAGAAACAGCTGAGTTATCGAGGTTGGAGTAAAGTCGTTTTGTAGTTTGTTTAAAAAATGGAAAAAACTGAGTTTCGTGTTCTGATAAAACATTGTTTTTTAATGGGTAAAAACACCGTGCAAGCGAAACAATGGATCGAAAAATGTTACCCGGACTCTTGTCCACCAAAAGCAACGATTTGTCGGTGGTTTGCCGAGTTTAAACGTGGTCGTACCGACACAAATGACGCGGAACGCTCGGGTAGACCTGTGGAAGCCGTTACACCGAAAAATGTGAGTGAAGTGACAAAAATTATAATGAAAGATCGTAAAGTGAAGCTCCGTGAGATTGCTGAGATGACACAGATATCATATGGAAGTGTATTTACTATCCTTCATGAAAAATTGAGCATGAAAAAGGTTTTTTCCAAGTGGGTGCCGCGATTGCTTTCGATGGAACAAAAACAGCAACGAGTCGATGATTCAGAAAGCTGTTTATCGCTATTTACTCGCAACAAAAAAGATTTCTTGCGGAAAAAAAAAAAAGATTTGGAAAAGCTTTGGAACGATTGTATCACCTAAAAGGTGATTAACAAAAGGTGTTATGTTGATGAATAAAAAAAAATTTGCAAAAAAAATGTTGTTTTCAAAGTTAGTCTCGAGAGTTATTGATTGATGTGTTACTATAATACAACTAATACACAACTCCAGAAGATTTCAATAAACACATATTAGTTACAAAAACAATTATCAGAGTTTTGATACATTTGTTAATGCAGCGCTATTGCTGCTCTCAAACCAATTAAAAGGGGACTGTAATTAATTAATCAAATAATAACAGGCGTCCCTTCTACTTCACTAACGGTTACACAAAGAAACTTCCCCCTACATAGAAACATGCAAACATTTTGAAGGGGCGATTGCAGGGCCGCTTCATAACTAACTTATCTAGGGGTGTAAACACAATTTGACAGGCGATCGCAACGCCATTTTACAAGTTATTCATCAAGGGAAGGTATTTTACTAAGATGTATTTTTTCACTCAAATAAAAACAGACAAAACAGCTTAAATACAGTTTAAAAATCGCTTTTCGAATATGTTCAGTAATATGCTAAGATGTATTTTTTTTCATCGGTGTACGAGGGATGTGCCAAAAGTACATTTTGTGACTTTTTCACACGGAAATTTTAATGGGAAAAGAAAATGTCATCATGAACTACACACCTTGCACTATTTTTCGATAGAGTCGCCATCGACACTGAGACATTTGTCGTAGCGTGCAATCAGTTTGAAGAAATTATTCAGGTAACTCGGTGCTTCACGATGCAAGGAACTGTCGCATATCCTGCTCCATCTCAGCATTTTTTTTGAAAGGACCTGAGCACGATTAATATACGCCACATCCGACACCGTTATGCGTCTATCCGCTAACACCATGTCCTGTATTCCAGCAGTGTTGTTCTTATTCGTAGATGTGGAGGAACGCCCACTTCGATCTTCATCTTCCACTCCTTCCTTCGATCTTCACTGAACATGCAACACCAGTTTATACCCATTTGAAGAGAAATGACCCGTTCACCATAATCGGAAATGTAGCCCTTCATAGATAACGGTCACACTGGTCCCATGTACCAGCACTTCCATTACCGGCATACCGGCAACTAATACCGGCACTTCCATTGACAATCACCATTCTATCAGACACGTTTTGGGCACGCTGGCCTGCTACTACTCTTTTCTTCATCATTCTCATTCCTCCTCCACTTTCGCTACTTCCGTCGTTGAACCGGTAACGAGTGTGAAATCTAAAAGTTTTTGTTCGTTTCATCTAGGGTACAAAGTGCTCTTTCTAAAAAGTGACAAAACTCACTTTCGGAACATCCCTTGTACAAACAGATAGATCAACTTAAATACAGTCTAAGATTTGCTTTTCGAACGCGTTCGATCTTTGACAATGCTAGCAACTAAACCTAATTCATAGCTTTAGGACTAAAATTTATCATATATGAGAACATTTCGGATTAAAATCTAAAACCTAAAGCCACGAGTCTTGCAAGCAATAATATGAAAGCATACGTGTCCTAGATAAAATCAGTTCTTTTTTTTTTTTAAATCAAAATAATACAATCATTTATAAATCTTCTTCAGGTAACCAGCGTTATATTTCCCCATATACCGTGAAACAAAACAATATTTATTTGTATTTTTGTGTGTATTCATGTCTGTATTTTCTTTAGTACTTTTGTGTGTCTTTGGTTTATATGTATGTGGTGCTATTCCCACGCCATCAACCCAGAATTTACCTGTTGTGCATTGGCAACATCCTTGTGTGATGTTATTGTATGATAAATTTAATGCTTTATCAGATATAGTCGTGTGTAAAAAGATGAGAAACTTTTTAACAAACTATAAATTTATTTTAACGACTGTCAGCAGCTTTACTTGTGCGGCGAGCTCGTACATTAACACTAATACACTCATGGCGTCTCCCGCCTAACCCAGTTCTTCGTTCCAAACACAAAGATGTTGCCAATACACAACAGATAAATTCTGGGTTGATGGCGTGGGAATAGCACCACAAACATATAAAACAAAATACATACATATAAACCAAAGACATACGAAAGTACTAAAGAAAATAAAGACATTGAATACACACAAAAATACAAATCGATATTAAACACAAAATAGGTCCAAACACTATGGGAATAATTTTACTCCGGTAAATTAATTTTACTTTATGAATATTAAAAAAAGACATATAAATGAAATTAGATTATAATATAATAATTACATATTCCCTGAAAATTGTATAATTTATTTTTTTTACAGTTATATCATATAATAGTGCGAATGATAAGGCATTTCTTCATCACTTAATATTTCAGCACTTCTTTTTATGTTGTTATGAATGAAATCTACATAACCACTCTACACATCAGTTTTCTACATCGTCTTCTTCATTATCACTTATATTGTCTTCATAATTGCGACAAAGATCTGCTTCTAGCATAATTTTTTCAAATTTCATATTTTTTTGGAACGCCATGTGATAAAAATTTCTTCGCGGCAATAAAATGAAATAAATTAAAAGAAACACTTTAAAAATAATTATTTCCTTACCTCTCAGCTTATAATTGTAGTGCAAGAAACAAAATTTGTAATTACGGTACGTAACAGTAAATCAAATCTTCGCAAAATAATTCTAAAACACTTACAGTACCAGGGTGAAATATCACCTCGGATTGTTTCTCATTGTTGTGTAGATAATGAAGTACAAAACGAAAGTAAACTTTTTCATTATTACGATATCCCACAAATAATTACAAGAAAAATCAGTGTAACCAGCAACTCGTTTTTTTAATGGTATTAGAACAATAAATTATATGGGGCAATTTTTCACCCAAAATATCTTTTCAAGGTTGAGGAACTATGATTTTCTTCCGCACAAAGAAATACACGTTTTAACACATTGTCTTCACTCCAAGAACCTTTGGCTTCCAATATCACACAATGAAAGTCACACAAAAGTGTTAGAAGTTTCTGGCAACACTGAGAAGTCTTACCTTCTTTTTATTTATTTAACAGCATTGCCACACAATATAAAATCTGTATTAAGAACACGTAAAATCTCGTACTGATTATCCTCCTCAGACCCAAGGTCAATTTTGAACCATAAATTTTAGAAAAAATTGTATCAATCGGTTCTAAATACATGAAAAAGTACAGAAAAAAAAATGTTAAAAAATTATTTTTATTTTTATTTTTGAGAAATTAAATGTCTCCTGGAGGAGACATTGGGACAAAGTCACATCATCATGTTAATTTAAAATATTTCTTTAATCTTAATTTAATGAGTAATTCATAACAATGAGCATAATGTAAAATTTGAATCACAAAATATTTCTTGTCCGAACTGTTTACAGAAGAATCTTAATTTCCAAAATTTATCATTGGTGTTTTTTTTTTCTCGCTCTCTCTTTATATTATATTACTAAATTATTTCTCAATTTTAAGTTGTTTCTTATTGAAAACTCGTGATTTCCAAGAAAGGTTGTCTGCAAGTACGGGAGTTATAGTTTTTCTGCCCAATAGATTCGAATTCTGGTAAATTTTAAATTAGACATAATTACAGTGATCACTAATTATGTTTCATTTCATTTTCTGACAGATACAGATTATTCCCTGTATCCTTTAAATATCTACATTTGGTGAATTCAGTTAGCAATTAAAGATTATCATTCCGAGCTGAAATAAATTCCATAATTATAGGTTCAAATCGAGTGATCTTGATAGTCATTGACCCAATGTCTCCTACAGGCGACACTGAAATAACAGCGCTCTAAATCAGAAGTGGGAAGATTTGAGAGAGAAATTAATAATGTTATATATGAACGGCATTCTTAAGGAATTCAACAGTGTGTTTAATAATTTTTTATTACGCAAATAGTAACAAATATGAACACTTAGCGATGCGCAAGCGTATAATTTTTTTTTTCTCTCGGAAAACACCCTTTTCATTTTACCATAAATAAGCTACGAATGCAAAATGTTCACTAAAAATCATTTTTTTTTCAGAACCACCATCTTTTAACAAGAAAATTAACTAATTCTGGGTACTAATAATGCTTTTTATTTAACTTGGCGGCATTTTTTGAAAGTATTGTTTGTTGTCTCCTACAGACGACGCTGGGATTGAGGAGGTATTGAAAATAAATAGCGTGTACATGTAAGCATTAAAAATAACATTTAAAAATTAATAGCATTTTTTTAAATAATAATCCTATATGTTATGGATTTTTGATGAAATTTTAATTTAAAAAATGCTTAATTTATCATATGATTATGTGACCGCGGTAGCTTAATGGCCATGATCGCGAACACACGGCCGGTAGTTTTCGTCGAACCGTAGATTCGAGCCTTGATACCACTTTTGAGATGATGTGTAGCCGGGGCTGATGCACATTAAATCTGTTGAGCCTCAAACTCCTCCCGTGACGTGGTGTAGAAGTTAAGAGAAGGGGGGTGAAAGCTGTCAAAGCTTCAAGTCTTTCCACAGCGCGTGGGAAAATTTGAAGAGGGAGGTGCCCGCTCAAGTGTCGTCCTCATCATTTATTCGAGGTTTAAAATTACGAGGTCCGTCGCCCTCTGTTGCTTCTAGTGCGACGTTAATTGAACCAATTAATAAGTCACGTGATTATAGCTAAAGAAAGCTAAAATGATTCACACTACGTTAGGTAAAAACACTAAGATATTAAAAACTCATCCACTCAGATGTTTTTATTTTTAAAAAAAGATTGTTAAGCCTACCTTCATGAAACTATATTTAAAGCCATTTACTAATATGCTGTACAGCCTGAATGGCTTTCAATGTTTAATCCAAGAACATGTCAGTATAATGATTTGAAAATGGCTGTTGTTTCACGCTTCTAGAGGTTTCAACTCTTAAAAGGCATCATGGGTGACAAATCACCGCAAGTAAAAAAAATTTTCTAATATTATCAAAGACCCCCACTACTGGTAACACTGATTTTTCCTGTATTAATTTATGGCGTGAAAAAGAATATCGTTATGATAAAAAAAATGTTCACGTGCGTTGTTCATTTCGTTGGGTAAGAAAACTGATATGTATTGTTCATTTCGTTTTTCGTCGTAACAAAGAAAACTGATATGGGATGATATTTCATACGTGATACCGTAAGTTTATTTAAATTACTTCATGAAGATTTAATTTACTATTACATACCGTAGTAATAATTTTTGTTTCTACTTCTTGCTGTTTCTAGTTTGCATTTGCAATGCTGCAAATGGAGTCGGAAACATTAGTAGGCTAAACTACCTGTTAGAATAATATTTTTTCTCATTGAACCATATCTTAAAGAGCGATTGAAAATAAAAAAAAAATTGCCATATAATCTGAGGGAATTAATATTAGAAATGCTTAACGATATGGCCGAGGGAAACAAAGTCAAAACCATCATCCCCATCTCAGCAAGAAAGGTGTAGTGCATGTGCAAGGAAAGAAGACAGAAAATAAAATGAGAGAGATATACAATTGTGCCAATTTCCTTTGTAAAAGGCCTCACAATATTATTAGCAGTAACTGTAAGAAACAAATTTTATAATTTTCATCAAATATATAATTCTTATAATATACCTTATCTCGTTGCTGCTAATCTACAGGCGCCTACAGAGTGAATCGCTCTTCTAGCCCTGGATCTTAAAAACTTGTGATGTATCTTTGTGAAAATGGATTTAGAACTTGCTGTACAGAGTGTTCGGAGGGCTAGCTTGCTATTGGTTGTGCTGGAATAGTGCTGAGCTGCTATTGGTTGCTGGAGAAGTGAGTGACGAAGACTGCTAAGAGGCAGCTTTGGTGTGAGATGGCTTATAGTCCAGTGTTGAGTAGCTGCTTTCCTATTGGTTGTTGCTGAAGTAGTACTATACTAATCTCGTTTAGATGTCTTTATTATATATATAAAATAGAATTTATTTATTGTAGTGAGAGATATTGAGATTGGTTTTATTAACACCGCACTAGAAGCAACACGAGGGCTATTGGCGAAGGATCTCGTAATTTTGAGCCTCAGTATAATGAGGAAGATGATGCCTGAGCTGGCACCTTCCTCTCCTAAATTCCACACCCCTCCAAAGGGAGTTCAGAACTTCGACGGATTTAAGGTGCATCAGTCTCGGCTACACGGGGGTTCTTTAGTAGCAAAGGGCTCGAACCCACGATTCGACGGAAACCGCAAGCCGCGAGTTCGCGACCAAGATCAGTAAGCTACCGCGGCCTTTATTTACTGGGGTCAAATCACTCCCATGATACTGTTAAAGTGAGTTTCTTAAGATGCCTTAAAGTGTTAACTCAAGTAGATTTTTTCATTTAAAAAAGTTTCTACTTTTTCCAAGCCTAAAGATGAAATAATTAATACATAGCGTTATAATTACTATTAAGATGTTACCGTAAATCACCTCTAAGGTGGGGGGAGGGAGAAATTGACATTAAAATACAATGTGAAGGGATATGCAGAAACTTCCAAAATTGAGTATAAACCACTCGCTTTCTTTCTTATATAAAGAAAAAACAATTTTTTTTTTTAAAAAAAAGTACCCATTCAAGTTTAACATTCATAGAATCAATAAAATTCACATGAAGAATTGTAGGAGGCTGAAAACAAAAATATAAAGCATCGTCAATACTTTTATTACCAAAATTTTAACATTGAAGTTATAGATTTCCAAGTTACAAAACTGAGTATATATCTAAGGCATTTCCTTAAAATACATAATTTATTGTTTGGCTGCTTATCCGTTTCCATTCAAAACACATTCCAAACAGTGTGCATTGATTTGAAACAGCTTGTGTTGTTTCTCTGGATATTTTTGACCATATTTTTTGTACTGCTGTTTTTATGTGTTCCCTGCTCCCAATGTCATGAGACCACAAGTTTTCAATCTTCACGAGAACAATAGATTAAAGCGGTGAATGCATGTGCATTTTACAACTGTACAACAAGCATAATTCAACTGTATGTTTTGGATCGTTATCTAGTTGAAATATAGCGATACTAAACTTATTTTGGGTCTGTTGTTTTAAATTGTTTTTCAGTTATTCCAAGTATTTCATCTTATTCATCACTCCATCAATAAAAAATTGTTTTTATTTTCACTCCTTTTGTAGACATATAACCCATAAACGAAGCAAACCAACATGCTTGGCACTGAAGATGATGTTTGGGGAAAGAAGTTTGGAGAATTTCGCCATATCATCGACCATCACTAACAAAAACATAGAACTAGTAGTCATATTCGCAGACTGCAAACGGCATTGTTTTCGACGAGTCATTGGTTCAAGTTCCGATGTGCCTCAGGATTCAGATAGCGGGGCTAATGAACGTTAAATTTATTAAGGTGCCAAGACCGAAAGTGGGGCGGTGTGGAAGTTTAGAGAGGGAGGTATCAGCATAGGTGACGTTCTCGTCACTTGATCGAGGTTCAAAATAACGAGATTCATCGCCAGTAGCCCTTCTATTTCTTGTAAATGTGATATTAATAAGGTCTTGTTTCTTGGATTAATCTTCGAATTGTTTCCGCAAAAATACATCTTTCTATAGCTGTAGAAATAGAGGAGGCAGTTTTTTTTACAGCGCTCACTTTTTATGATTTTTTCTTACTTCTCGAATGATGCTCACGACTCTTATTTTTTAACTCCCTCTTTTGTTTTTATTTGAAATATGCCCAAATTTTTTATACCTTTGGACAATTTTTTGTGCCCTTCTGAAAAAGTGTTAGACTTCTTCTTTGCCACATCACGCAAAAGTTTACCTTATTTTAATGATAAATTTGCGAATATCAACATGCGTTACAGTTTTAGAGCTCATTTTCACAGCCAAAATATTTCTTTCCTCCACGGAATCAAATATTGTTATCTTAAAGAAACAAAACTGTTATACTGTCTCATTCAAAATATAATAATGACACAATCTCTGTTTTTATAGAAAGCATCAGAAAGTTGGAGCTTTTGAAAGATGCAAAAAAATTTGTAAGCTAAAATACTGTAGCGATGTTCTTTTTTCTGGCAATCGCGCAAGAACCGGATTCATCTCTAGCGCCAACTTCTCAACAACTATGCAACTTCGACCCCCAAGATGCATTCGACTATGGTCGACAAATGAAATCCACCTGCGAGTTCACATTTATTCTGGGTAACTAATACAGGGAAGAATGAACTGAAGTGAAGTGCATTATCTTCCTTACGTGTATACGTGTACACTTCTCGATAAGCTGTAAAGTAGAGAAACGCGTGAAAAGTTCATATGCCTGCCTCGTAAAGTTTACCTCTTAATTAAACGAAACTCAACAATGAACTTAGAAAACAAAGTGCTTATTTACACCTATGTTATGCGTCCAATTTTAACTTATGCATTTCCGGTGCGGGGATACGCCAGTAAATCTACTATTCAAATTCTTGAAAATACACTAAGTTCAACTGTTAGAATGATTGCTAAAGCCAGATGGCTTATGCGCAAAAAAGAAATTTTAAGAACCCTCAAATTAACCACCTTTAGAAAACACATTCAAATATTATCCATAAACTTCTTTAATTCTGTAAGTCAAATTGACAATATCAACATTAAAATCTTCGAAACCTACCCAATCTATCAAAAAATTAAAAGGCCAAATCAAATCCTCTCGGACTCCTATGAGCCCCCTTAAAAATCTTTTTATTTTGAATTTCTTTTATGAAATTGAATTATTATTATTAAATTATCCCTCTCAATTTTAAAATCAAACTTTTTGTAAGTCTCAGCTAAATCAAAACCTCGGACATGCTACACCCACCTTGCTTATACAATTTTAACTTAAAACAAGGACAGCCACAATAGCAATCGAATAAGCCACTTTCGTCCCACCAATAGGAAAGTAGCTACACAACACTGGACTTCCAAGCCATCTCACACCAAAATTGCATCTTAGCAGTCTTCGTCATTCACTTCACCAGCAATCAACAGCAGCTCAGCACTCCTCCAACAACAACCAAATGCAAACCGGCCTTTCCGAACACTCTGCACAGCACTCTGTTCTAAATCAATTTTCACCAAGCTATATCACAATTTTTCAAGATCCGGATTCACACTTTAGGTGCCAGTAGTTTTTCCACGTCAACGTAAAATGGAGATAGGTTTTAGATTTTTCCTGTTGCTACGTCTTGCATCTTAATACTCTTACTTACAATTATCAAAGTTAATTTAAAGTAAAATTGTACTTCTATTTTTTAGAACCAATTTGCAGTATAAAATCACAAGTTGAGACAATTTGCTTGCTCTCCATATGGCTTACGTCTATTTTCAACGCGACATCATCATGGAATATTTATTTTCATTTCTTGTTCTAAAACATTTAGTAACGCGAATTTTATTCTTCTTTTCAACATTAAACTTAAATGCGTATTCAATAATATTGTTTTAGACCTTTCAAAAGGAGTGTGAGATGCATACATTCAATTTCGGGAGCCAATGTAGGTAATCGTCACAATTCTTCTTCATTGGTTAACCCGTTCGCTCCCAGCGTATCACAGGCGATACGCTCGCGTTGGCTCTCCTGTGCCCAGCGTATCACGGGCGATACGCTGCGTGAGTGTCTTCTACGGCCCAACGTATCAATAGAGAAACGCTTGATGAGAACGTTATATTTGATTTTTTTAAAGTTACTATATGACGTTACAATACCGCGAAATCTATATAGATAGGTTATTTGGAGTATTTACCTTGGTGATATAGGCTTGGATTTCACTTATGGCTACCATGAGGTGGGTACAGACATAAGATGGTTGACGAGCGTCAGAGAGTCATCGCTTTTGCTCAGTGTGACGGAATAAGTTATGAATGAAAAGTCCAGCAGATGACGCCCCTCTGCGTTTGGTATTTAACTAGAAAGCAATGATTGAAAAAAAAAATCTGAGGAGTACCAGCGATACCATTCCGTATCAACACTATGTGAGATAGAGGAAATAAAAGATATAAAAGAATGATTCTATTTTCTTAACATTAAGTTTGTGTAAAACTAATAAATAGAGAAGACATTAAGGCAGTTTTAATAGAGAAGGGGTGGGGGGTAATTGTTAAAAGCTCGTGTTGTGGCGCGGCTCTTTAAATGTAATGACATGATTTAGAGAGTGCACTTGATTTCATTTTGATTTTTTCTTTCTTGCTTACTTCTTAGAATTTCGAAGGAGAATTTATGGCCCTTTATGGGGGTTAAGGCTTTGGGTAGCAGATCTTCTCAGCTGTTCGTTTCATTCGGTCAGTTTTTATTTGTAGAGACAGTCATAACGAAAAGAAAGTGTTTATCTGACACTGAGATTTGCGAAATAATAAATGAATTTGACAGTAATGTTAGCGAAAATAATCCAAATCTGTACATTGACATTAAAGTAAAAAAATAAAAGGGGGGAAGGACTAAGATGTGCCCTTTGATCAAAATCTTGCGTGAAGTGTCAAAATATATGTGTAAGATATGTGACGTTGCACTATGCATTGAATTTTTTTTTTATAAATATATCATAGAGCAAAATAAGATTTATCTTTTATATCTATATATTCCATATAATGGCACATCATTACACCATGAAATTTATGTAACATATGTAAATATATTTTGTATTTTCTTAAAAGTATGATTTTTTATATAATTTTATGTATAAAACATTCAATTTTCGATTAAATCCTTTTTTTTCTTTTGTATATATTAAGTTTAATGCATTTTAAATAAGATATGTAAGTACCAAAATATTTTAATGAATAGCTGATTTTAGAGGAATTTTTTTCACAAATTAGGCTTAGTATCTAAAATCGTTTGGGCACAGCGTATCACTTCGCGGTAAGAAACCGCGGTCCCAGAGAAGCACTTCTTTTTTCTCCCTCCGGTAGCGAAAGGGTTAAAAGATACGGTTACAATCAATACATGTTATTTTCAGACTGTGGTAATAATCAGTAAAATCAAAGTAAAGGGAAAGCACATTCTTATTTTCAGTTCTTTATTTAAAGCCCCAGAACCTAAAAATATAATAAATAATTACACCATATATTGATACAAAAATTCGGTCGTGCGAGTGTAACGAATGAAAACAGTCCAACATGGAAGACGACACTTTATTCACAAATATTCAGGTGAAGACGACACCCAGGTAGAAAAATTGGACAGAATAACAGTACAATAAGAAATAACACTGGCACAGACAAAGGAACAAGAATAACACTTGTGATGGCAGTCACAGTGGTTCCAGTAACTTACAGCTCACAAGTTCGCACTACGGACAAAACTTCGTAGTGATACTTAGCACTTCCAAGGCAGACTTTGATAGTTTCCAGCAAGTACAAGGCGTTCCTCGGCAGATTAGCTAGGCCAATTTCGACAATTCCTCAATAGATCCGCTCAGCCAAAGCCGACTGCTTTCAAAGGCAGACTCTGACAGCTAGATTCCTTCCGACTTTACTCCTTATTTATAGATGTGACGTCACAAGGAAATTTTATAAAAAGTCCGTAACTTTCCTTCCAGTCGAGATTTCGATAAGATTCCAGCATTTATTAGAAACATCGTTTTGTCACCAAATTCATCGCCAAGGTGAAGGGATCATTGCTTAAGCTTTCCTTGGCTGACTGATAAAAACTCTGTAAATGCCTCATTTCCCTTTTTCAAGAAACGTCGCAGGAAAATGTCGTCTCGGGTCCGTAACAATGCAATTTCAAAATCTGTGTAATTTCACTCCATACATTATAGTCACGTGGATCAAATTCCTGCTTTATAAAATTCCACGCAATCTGTTCGATTAGAAATGCTTAACTGCCTGAATCAAAGAGACAATTAATGCCGCTGGTCAATCAGATTAAATTTGGAAGAGGGGCGTTTTAAATTTCCCGTTAATCTGACAGTCGCCAATATTTACCCTCAATGAAAAACTACACAGAAATATACTTGCTCTAAGCCAGTGCTTTTCAAACTTTTTCTGTAGGCGTACCCCCAGGTTGCTTGGTTCCAGTCCGTGTACCCCCAAGGACGAATCCGTTTGGCACCCCTCACGAACACACTTTGTTTCACTCATTACTGATTCCAAAACTTTCTAAAAAAGGAATATGTTGAATTACGTTAAATGATTGATTTGTTCATTGTATTGTTTTTCTTTCTGCTTCTTTAAATTTTTGAAGTAAGCAAACAAATGAGCGCAATCATTAAAAAAAAGGAAAAGTTAATTTGATTTTTGATTGACTGATTGTTTCTTAACGGCGCATTTAGAAGCAACTCGACAGAAAATGGCTCGAGGATGAAACGTAAGCTGGTCCTTCACTCTCCAAGCTTCGGCACTGTTCCAACGGGATGACATCAAGAGATTCAACGTGTATCAGCCCCATTGCAAAGAGGGCATCATAACCCACGACTCGACGGAAATAATGCACAGCATGAGCTCACAATCATGGTCGGCTGTCACATATACGAAGGAGAGGAAATGTGCACAAATATAAAAAATGAATTTACAAATATCACAATTTCTAACTCGAGCCAAAGATAAAGCTATATTTATGTTTAAAGTGATGTTAATTATTTCGATTTGTTCTATGAATCGAAAAAGCCTCTAGGTAAAATTATTCAACATCATCCTCTAAAATATCCGAATAAGTGTTCCTGATTGATTTCTTATTAACGCCGCAGTTAGAAGCAACACGCGGGCTATTGGCCACGTAATTTGTAATTTAGAATCACGGTCAGGTGACGAGGACGACACCCGAGCCGGTACCCAACTTGTGACGTATTTCCTTCGTTTTTTAATTATACAGTCCTCTTTCAGTCTTCTGTCTTGAATCCTTCTTAACTCAGTTTTACCCCTAGTTTATGTTCAAATAATAAAGTTTTAGCTTCACACAACACTCATATCGACTGAAGCACTTCTCGAAAATAGCAAATTCGATTCCTGTTATTCTGAACAGGAATCACTTCCAAATACTTTCAATACAGACAGTTAATTACGATGATTCATTCCAATCTGTAACATTTATCAACTTGTGTCGTATGATCCATCTCCCTTCTCTTTCATTTTAATTCTATTTCGCTTGTATATACATTACCATCTCTAATTCAATTCAATACACTTCTTATCTTGACAGATTTACCTAATTACGTTTTATTTAATTGGTAAGGAGTTGCAATTGTATTTCATTCAAATTACCAAAAGGTCCCTGAGGTTATTATGAAGAAATTCGCAAATAGATCAACATCACAAAATCTCCTAACTTTCACACCCCGATAAAGAGAAGTCTTAGAGCAGCTCTGTTTTACGACGGGTCTTTGTAGGAACAAGGCTCGAACTCCGATTCGAAGGAAATAACACTAGCCACGAGCTTGTGAACATGACCATTGGGGACCGAGGTAATTGAAAGTTATTGATTGATTAAGACCCCTTTCACACCTTGTTAAGAATATTAGAATACAAGATAGATTTACAGAATTAAAATAAAATACCATCGCATAAATTGTAACACAATATTTAATTGAAAAACCTTATTATCGAAAATTCTTATCAATAACTAAAATTAACCGATCGTTAAAGATAATAGTTCGCAGTGACTAATGTAAACTGGTGAATCTAAATTTAGCGTACTGCTTAGCGAGGAAAAATCTTTTGATGGCGATAAATCGCCAAGTTGGTAACGAAACCAAAAATCTTTCTGGTAACCCTTCTGTAAGAACGAACACGTTCAAGGTCAGTGATTTTTTACCTTTCCTTTTTTCAGTAGTTTATAATATTTTTTGTTGAATTCTTTTTCTATGTCTTTTTCTACAATTACAGTGCTTAGGAAGTTGCCATTCCAACATCATTCTATCGAATCGACTTGGAGTTTGTTGTTTTAAGTGTTTTTATGCTTCACTCTACAACAAAAAATCAGGCCCGCGGTAGCCTAGTGGTCAAGCTTGTGGACTAGCGGCGGGCAGTTTTCGTTCAGTCGGGGGTCCGATCCTTGGCCACCAAAGACCCGCCGTGTAGCCGGGGCTGATGCACGTTAAATCCGTTCGGGGCCCAAAGTTCTCCCGTTGGCGTGGTGTGGATGTTAGGCTCAGGTGTCGTCCTCGTCACTTGACCGTGGTTCAAAATTACGAGGTCCGTCGCCAATAGCCCTCAAGTTGCTTCTAGTGCGACGTTAATAAAAACTAAACTATAAACATGACCCTCGACAAACGACTGAGAGAGCGGAATTTACACTCGCTCCAACCGCTTAAATTTCTCACGCCTATACAAAATCATTATACCGCTCGCTAGTATTGAAGAGGCAGCTACAACTTACCCGAATATCTGTTAGAAAATAGATATGATGAAGAAAGTGAAGGCTAAATCGATAGAAATGAAAACCTATGACAAAATAAAATAATTACTAGTTTACTAACAAATATATGTGTGAAAAATATTTAGTTTATTTATACCTTTCCCTTCTTGACCAAAGAGAAAACCAACTGAAAATTTCCGAGACATTAGATTTTCATTTGTTTCTTACAAAAATTGAGCAAGATATCCCGTATTTAATTTCGCAGTATCAGTCTCAGGTATCTCATAGCGGCCGGCGGTTTTCGCTCAGTCGCGGGTTCGATTCTTGGCCGCCAAAGACCCGCCGTGTAGCCGGGGTTGATGCACGTTAAATCTGTCGGGGTCCAAAGTCCTCCCGTTGGCGTGGTGTGGATGTTAGGAGAGGGGTGCCAGCTCAGGTGTCATCCTCGTCACTTGACCGTGGTTCAAAATTACGAGGTCCGTCGCCAATAGCCCTCGTGTTGTTTCTAGTGCGACGTTAATAAAAACTAAACTAAACTAAACTCAGGTATCTCATTAATGATTTAATTAATTAAATATAATTTCATCAGACTTCATACTTCTATGTAGGAAAAGTATTAATAAAAAAATAAATTTAACAGTAAATTGTTTTATAAATATTTATTCAGACAATCTTAGCAAAATTCCAAAGCAAAATATTTGGCAAGTAATAATTATTTTGTATTCTTTACCTTCATGTATAACTCTGTTTTATAAATTTACTTTACCCACTAATCGCCATGTCTTCCATTTTGGGAACCTTTGGTTTTAAGAATTTTTTTTCTTCAGAAGTAATTAAGATACATATACTTCTTATTTTTTTTCTTACCTATTAAAGGCCCTTGCTTTATTAGTAATTTTCTCAAAAGATTTGTAACGTAAATTCTATTTTTTAAAAAAATTTCAAATTTTACCGAACTTTCCATTTTTTACTGCATTAGAAAAAAAAAAATCAATTATAATAATTAAATAGAGTGCAGGAATTTAGAAATAAAAAATATTGAAAAAATAGTCCTTTTTTAAGTCATAACAAATAGTTAATAAAATTAACTAACATAGTGTCTATTTATCTCTAATATCCCATTTTCTGGGACCATATAATATCTTTTAACTGCACAAAGATTTTTTTTATTGTAAACTAAATATGTTTAGAACCAAATAATGAACCTCAAAACAAATAAAAATTTGAATTCTTTCAGCGCGGATCATATATCAGCTCTTCACGACTTGATTATCATCTGTAACAAAGGATTCCTACATGCAGAGGCGAACTAGAATCCATTACGGTATCAGAAATGGTAAGTGCCCTGATTGTTAAGTGCAGACGGTGAATGTCGTCGCAAAATAGTAAAGGTAGAAATCCTACAAAATGAAAATGTGTAAAAGTTTGCCTTTGAATACAACATAAGAAAATTTGGGGCAAAGAGAGCGTCGACAATTTTATTAACTTTTATTTATCATTGTTCGATCCGAATGTTTCGATTTCATATGAAACATTATTTCTCGGAAAGTGAAATGC
>BMAW01008334.1:0-31265 GCA_019974015.1 Nephila pilipes | reverse complement strand
CTCTTGCCACCTTGATGATTATTTATAAATACCATGTTTGTAAACTGCCTTGTCTTAAGAGGCAAAGAACTCAAGTAGTGCTAAGTTGACTTATGCATTAGGTTTCAATTCCTTTTACAAACATTTTTCAGAGAGAAACGGGAGGTGATCAAAGTATGGAAATTCTAGAGAAAATGATGAGTGAAACAAACTTTCTCAGTCGATCTCTGTTATTTTTGACAAAATTCATAGCATGTGGTTTGGGGTCGAGATGCAGAATTATGTATTTCCTATCGAATATCACCATTTTCTTTTCTTTAAGTGTTTTTTTTAAATAATCCATCTGCGGATAGAGTTTCTTCGAATTGAACATTTAAACATTTTCTAAAACTCAAAGGTTTAGTATTTGGATGTCCCACCAAGTAAACAATATCCTATTCAAGCTCGAGATCTGTTTAGAGTTAGAGGGGTGGTTTATCTGGGCAGCTTTAATTTCGTTTACCTTTCGATATCTTGGTACGTGATCCGCATTTTATCCCCAGTTATCATCCGGTCTCAGAAGGATTCATTTGTGTACCGATTAAGGGGAGATGTTCATATGAAGACTGGATTAAACAAAATTTACACATTCAATTCACTAAGCACCAATCTGGGATTTTGGTAGATCTATTCTAGGAACAATAGAAATTATACTGTACAATAAATGTTATTAAATGTATGCAAAATGTATTATTTCATTTCACTTCTGAAACGGACAGAACATTCCTGTTGACCTAATATTAGAATGCGCTCCGAAGTTGTAAAGAAGTTTGAGTTAGTATGGCAGGTCAAAGCATAAAAGTTAATTTTTTACTTTTTAATAATTCTTCCGCACAAATAGTAAAATCTATATCTATACTGTGTCAGACCCTACAATGTACTATTATTTTAGTGTCTATCTTCTATGTCTATCTGCTATGATATGAAATATGATCTTATGAAAACTTGCAAAGAGGTCAAAGCAGACTTTAAAGAAAGAATTATTACTTTCAAATAAATGGAAAAACTATTTTTATGAATTTGCGTGTGAATATGTACAAATAGTGCATTCTATAAAAAAAGCCATTCATCAGGATTTTTCAATTTACAATAACTATATTTTTCAGAAAGCATGCAAATGTGTAAGATATGATTTCCAAACTTGCTCATACACTTTTGACTAACTCTATAGATTATAAAATGGTGGACGTCCACCCATTTGTGTATTTGATAATTTTATTCTTTACCTAGAACCAACATCTCAGGCGATCGTTTCAAGAATCGTTAATATAGTTAAATGACACCAATATCCGGCAATATCCATTCATTTTCTAGTCAAGACATAACGGTATATACGATCCGGCAATTTTCATTCATTTTCTCTAATCAAGACAACGGTGTATACGAACATGTATATTTTTCTTTATAAATATACCACATGCAGCAAAAAAAAATTTATTTTTTATATCTATATGACCATCTAATGGTACATCATTACACCATCAAATTTATGTAACAAATGTAATAATTGAATCTGAGTTTCACCTTGTTTGATACATTATACATTCTGATACATTCTGTTACTCTATCGCTAACTCTCAAGTGATGGTTACCCAATCAAACGATTAACCCTGAATTGATTGGAATCCGAACTCATTGAAATAAATGACTTTAACGAGTTTTAATTTCATAAACTAAAGAGAGAGAAAGCCGCCAAACTTTTATTACAAAAGTTTTGCTCGATTCTCTATTGCCAGCAACGCATTAAATTTCATGTTGGCATACATTCTCCGTCTTTTAGGTATAAAGTGATCTCTATATCCCTACTTGTGGAGTGAAAGCGCAAAAAGGAATACTTTTTTCACATCGGTGTTGATTAATGTTTTCTATAAAAATCAAAATTAACAACTTCCGGCCCCTCATAAGTTTCAATTTCAAGTTTTTGTATCATGATCCTAAGGAATAGTGATATTTTTCTACATTTGACTCTACTTATCCACCAGTGTTTGCATTTCTTCAAATAATTGAATCAGAGTTTCACCTTGTTTAATGCATTATTTCCAGATATGTCTCTTGCGCCAAAAACATTAACTTTGACTCCCTCACTCACTTTATGATTTAATAAAACTTTTTCACGGGATGGAATTGCTTAAATTGAGAAGAATGTATGATTAAAAATCTTATTAATAATATGAATGCAATTTCCTTTATCAACTATGTTTAACACCTTTCTAAATATGCACGATTTATAAGTTTGTTTTCTATAAGTTAATCCATATTAATTACAACAAAATATTGAAGAAAAATACCTTTAACTTTAAATGCTGTTATTTTCTTTACCTACTACTGTATTGTGTGTGAGATTTTTATTTCAAATTCCAGTGTAAACTTTTTAATAAATAAACATTTTTACAGTTAGTTTTTTGAAATTTGTGCAATGTTTAGGGATATTGTATGTAAAAACAAAAGAAAATGTCTGAAATGTTTTGAAAAAACTTATATATATTAATGAATGCAGGTGCTCATTTTAAGATTGAATGAGTGAATGTGAAGTTTGGTGGCGCAAGAGCCAGAGATGGCTATGTTGTGCCAAATTAAAATTAACTATGGTCTAGACGTGAAAAAAAGGATATAAAAAGACAAATATTGGTTTACATGAAGAAGGGTCGAAAATAGAGAAGAATCGCTAAGGTACCCAGAAAGTGCGTCACCCGTGTTTACCAAAGACATTGAGCCCCATAGAAAAGAAAAGGGTAAGTTAAATACCTCAGGGGTATAAAGCCCATACTTACTTAAAGTCCTCGAGTTCCACTGATACAATCCTTTAGAGGCAGAGTGCTCGTCAACATACACAGACACTGGGTACCCATTTTATTCGAATCTTACGACATGCATGAGCTACAGTAGGTCTATTTTGGCATACCCGGTCACCAACGGCCACTATTTTTTACGGAACTGCATGAAAACATCGCAGAAAGTTATTTTAAGAATTTATAAATGTTTGAAATAATTTTCATTTTTTATGTTACAAAATTGTAATAATCACTTCATTTACATTTAAATATTTTTTGGAGAGAGATTGAGATTCACTAAATGCGCAAGTTACTGAGATATTTCTGTTATGTATAACTTCTAGTGAATGCTCTACATGCCGAAAGACATAAATGTTTTGTCTTTGAAATTAAATAAATGTCTATAATTCCAAAATTTTGAATCTTTTGCACTCCTGCGTATGTTAATCGCAGTGTCGTATTATAGAAATTCAACAGCCAATCCTCTGTCTCGGGAACCTTAAGGTCATCAGTAACCTAAGCTTCAATATTTGCAGAAGGTGTCAGGATTGTAAGAAGAAATATTTTTCTGTTGTTTGTCAAACGCTCCGTCTGATATCGTAAAATGAGCCGCGTTAATTCCGCGAGCTAACTGTATCCGACTGCATCTGGATGGAAACAGGCACCTTTATCATGTCCTGAAAATATCCCAGAAAGGGGCAAATAAGACAACGGTAAATTGAGGAATTGGCCTCATGTTAGACAGGCGCGTTGATCTCAGAGTCTTTGACAGTGGATCAGTGACTCATGATAATCTTGGTGCCCTAAGGTCGAAGTTTTGGAGCAGCAATCGGTCCTGATATAATCTTCACTGACGGCATCACCTTGTCTCATTTCCAAATGTCTCATTTGTTTCGAAAATACCTTACTTACTCTGTTCGAAATTGTATAAATATAAGGTAGGAAGGACCCTAGTAACTTTTCAATTGATCATGTTTTATTATAATTTCAGATTTTCATTTGCTGATGATCCAAACACACAATGTGTACCGTATAAATGTTATGGAATTTTATTATATCAATAGGTAACTTTCTCATTATAATAAAACATGTGTAGATTTCTGAAGGTATTTTTTTCATCAAAAATAATAATTATTTTTTGTTTTTTTCCCTATTGTGTTGACATAATTTATTGCTAATATCGAAGTAGTTTAATAACATAGATTTTTAAATTCTGCAAAATATGTTCATTTTTTTTTCTCGATGTTCTTTTTAAATTGATTTCCGGAAATTTTTGTGGTCGTGGAAACAAAATGATCATGATTGCAGTTGGAATTAGTTAGCGTCCTAATGCCACTGAAGCTCCAAACTTCTGTGCGAGTCCTGTCTGACATTCAAAGCTTGCTCATTTCTGCGCATTCATTCGGGCCATTGATGTGCACTTGGAAGAGAAGTTGTCGGATGGCACGCAAGGAAAGGATTCTAAATTCTCCTGAATCCTCTAGGGACCCATCGGGATGGAACATGTCAGCCACTTGACATTCAGTGGTAAGACTTGCAGAGATGAAAGAGAAATATCTATAAGGTTTTTGTTATCACATAGCCATGCCGTAAAATACTGGGTTCTGCTCCAATTTCCTCGCAGAGCTATTGTGCATTCAATATAGGACATTCAAACGAAATATTTGGGAGGAAACACATTCAGGAAAGTACCTTTGTGCCGCATTTGAATTTGTGATTGTTTATTTACTTCGCACTGAGTAGTAACAAGACAGCTTATGGCGATTGACATCGTAATTTCGAAACACGATCAAATGATTGAATATATACCCGATATAGCCCTTCATCACCATACTTCCACACCCAACCAATGGCCTTGGCGCCTTGAAGAAATGCAACATGTGTCAGCTCCGGTCTCGTAGGATTTTTAGTAGCATCAAAGCATTCAACTACGACTCGACGAAAGCAAAGCCGACCATGAGTACAGGACATGACCAATGGATTAACACGGCCTCCTTTCCATTTCAAGGAAATTATCAAATTATATTATAATTTATCTCCCTCATTTAAATAAATTTCGAGTATATGTTATTAATATAAGTTCAAGAAATGTATATATTTGCAATTAAAGAAGGAAAAAATTGTCGAAAATACTCGCCAACATCCAATGTGCCTTATAATTAATCTATATTCTTTAATATGCAGACTGAAATCGCATGATATCGAACTGCAGTGAAATGGTATTAAATTAATATTTAGAAAATACAGATTGAATAATCTTCTAAAATCACAAACACATTTTTCCGAACATTCTATAACAAATTTTGTGTTCGTTTCTTTCTGTTTGACATCGCATTGGAATGCATGATATAGCAGTGAACGCTTCTGATTGTCTATAAGTGCATGACAGAAAGGTATTCTAATTACAGACAATAAGATTCGGAAAATTATAAAATTTTATATAAATAAAACGCCTCTTCCAACAACGGTGGAGATTTTGTCGGAAAATGGAATAAATGATTTAAAAAAATGGAAAGAAATTAGTCCACAAGATCGTTGTCTTTAAAAAAAATTACTTTCGGTAAAAAAAAAAAAGTTGTCTAAAGTGGTTCAGACCTGGACTTTTGGCAAAAGTAATTTAAATATATTGTCTTGTCTGTTCCAAATCCATGAATGATGTTTTCTCCGTTCGAGCATCTTAGAGAAAGAAATAAAAATGGATTATTCCCATGAGAATGGTGGTGCAGATTAAATAGCAACTGAGTGTTCCCTATATATATATATATATATCTTAGAATATATCAAAAGATAAGTTCCTTCGAAAAGAAAACGATTTGAAGGATTGCTGTGGATACCGGCTATCAAAAAAAAGTATATCCTGGACTACAGCCAAGGGTTAAATCGTTGACACTTCCCGTTAATTGTTACTCAGATAAGAACCAGATAAAATATTTTTCGATTCGTTACAGAGAAGTGACTGCTACGTTCCTGTAAAATGTCTAGTTTGGGACACAAAGAAGTTATGTTTAGAATGAATTTCGAAATAGAACTGAAGAACTCTTTTAGTAACGTGTAAATGTGTATTTGATCCCATAGGATAGTTAATTCTGTAAAACTAACATTTTAAAAATAGATCTAAGAATCTTGAATGCTGAAAATAGATATAAGTGCACATATCTCAACAATATAATTCAGAGCTTTCTGAAGTGATATGATGAAATTGAGTTAGTTAAAAAATTACTACTAGGGAGAAACATAGGTCCAAAATTAGAAAAGTGATTAGGACACGCTTTATACACATTATTGATACCGTCTCATCGTATAGTGTGGGTGACCTACCTTGCGACAGAAAAGAAGATTTCATTACGCAAATGTTTTGGAGGCAGAAGCCGCACTGTCAGCCTAAACGAAATAAATGCAAGCTCAATTGTATTTCTAAATCTTTTAGAAGCTTTTTGCTCTTATATTCAGTAGTAGACAGATTACCTATTTTTACGATATTTGTCCTCCGTTTTGATGTGGGGAGGCCTCTTCAATGTCTTTTGACGCCACGTAAAGCACTAAATCCATTCAAAAGCACTGTGCGCGATAAACCTCATGTCCTTGTACATCCATAGATAAATTATAACTTTCCTGAGTAAGATTTTCTAGCTTTACAAGTGAAACATCGCAACAATTTGTTCACTTTCACTTTATCATTTTCTGGCGGGAAAAAATTACTCTAAAGCAGACGAAGGCTAAGACTTTACAATTTGTATACCGAAGTGAGAAACAAGTGATTCATGAGAGACTTCACACCTAAACATAACTATCAGTCACTTGGGAGTTTAACCCTTGCTATGTTTCTTTCATAACAGCATTTGTCTTGTTTTAATATCCACAACTAATCTATTTTGCACACCAGTTCAGTAGCTTTGTCACTAATTTGGGTCCCGCTAAGACAATCGCCTGCCATAAGTCTTACGGAGACAACACTACATAGTAAATTGAGGAAGATGACATCCTATAAATGATCAAGCCTCGATAATTCAGTTACTTAACTTTGATAATGAAAGTGACAAATGGTTATTGGAGGTTTTATAGAAGTCATAAACATCAATATCATATCTGAAAACCAGAGCCTTTTAATGGGTTGAACTCAATTAGTGTAATTTATATCCTTTTTTTGTTTATTTTGTTTTTCGATACAAGAAGTTCAGAATTTAAAAATGTGGTCATGTAGCTTTGCATCTCTAAAATGTGAATAAAAAATTTTTAATATTTTTTATTTCTGACTGGTTCATTGGTTTGGAAGATAAAAATTTGACTTATAGATTGTAAGTTGGCCTATTCCAACTTTAAAACTCAAAATAAAAGGTAAGAAAACACATCTCCACAGAATTTTGGCAATAATCTATTTTGCAAGAAATTTTAATAATTACGGCTTTCAAATTTGTAGTCATGATATTTACAAGTTTATAGATAGATTATTAAAGAGTTCTGCCTAGATATAAATGTGAATTTATATAGTTTATGGTTAAAATATGTTTGAATAAAGACAAAGAACTAAATAAATAAATAAAATAATATATTGATGAATTAAAGTATATTCTTTTCGAAAACATTTAGTTATTTTTACTCTAACATTCAGTATTATAAATTATTATTAAGATCTACATATATAACCTTTTCATTAAAATGATTATATATGAACAAAAAACGTTATTTAAGTACTTGGAAATGCAGCACAAAAAAAAAAACAAAAAATTATGGTCTTAAACTTACTCATTTTTTCTTAAATATCTATAAAGAGTCATTTTACACTAAAGAAAAATGGAGTTCTGTTGATTATATTACATATTCAAATATTTAGGGCTTAAATGTATCCCAAATCGTAGACCAACTTTTGTACCACTTGCATTATCTATGGAAAATGCAGCACATCTTTTAACCTGTAGCCACGATCTCTCATATACCAATGCGTATTGAAATTGTTTTTCAATAAATAAAATAGACATAATGGTGATGACTGTGAAAGAAAGCGTATGTATTAGTTTATGAAACAATACAAATGTTTTGAAGGGAAGAAACCTGTAAAAACAACTTTTTTAAAATATACAAAAAAAATTTTTATTTTTTTTTTTATATTTTCTTTCAGTTTTATATATTAGATGCCTTATGCTCTTAAAACATTAATGTAAGCTTACCCCATCGTCTCCAATAGAGACATTCACAATTTAATGAAAAAAAATTTCTTCAAATTCTCAATTACATTTCTAATTTTTATGCTAAGAAAGTGTATTCTAGAATTAAAACTGATAATTGTTAACATTTATACTATGTAGCAATTAACTTTTTTCATTTTAATAACTATAGTTTCAATGACAAATCGTCAATCGATGTAAATTAAAAGTGAAGAGCTAGCTATTGATTTTAAATTGGAAATAACATTTTGTTCTGATATTAAAATTATATATATATATATATATATTAATATATATATATAATATATATATTATATATATAGTATTATATATATAAAAAATATATATAAATATTTCCTTCAGACATAAAATTTTACCAATCAGAAAATAATATATACAAGGCAGATGTAAGCACAATAAATTCTAGCCAGTTAAAACTAACAAATCAGATAGTTCCATGCTCTACAATTCATTCTCATTAAAAGACAAGTAATTAGTTATTGAAACTAAGCAGATCTTAACTTTTATGTTGCATTAATCAAATGAAATCTGTTCTCTAGAGCTTTATACCGTAGGCTGCATGCAAAAATATGAGACGAAGATCAAAACATAAAAAACTAAACATTTTTATGCAAACTCATATGGCCAATTCAACCCTTAACCACTACTGTAAAATTCCAAAACAGATAAACAAATTCCGCATAATATTATCAAGAAGAAATAATAATAAGGCAATGTAGCAGTGTGAGGATCGTAGCAAGATGTTTGTTTCTAGGATCACATTTTGCAGTTGTAGGTTGCAACCATAAGATTTCTTTTCACCCTTTCTCCTCTTGATCTGCTATATTCTTCCGAGGAACTTGATCGACAGCCAGGTCGAACTAGGATTAATGCGTATTCATCCGTTAAATTGTAGTTTTCGCTACTGAGACACCCAATGTTGGTTGATAGTTGTCATTAAAGATGAAAGCTTTCAGCTTCTAAATCGTGAAAAACTTACACGATCTTATAAAAGTTGCATGACACAGTATTCTCTACAAATATTGAAACGGTCCTTTTGATTCATTAAAAATATCATTAATTCTAGGTTAAATATAATTTAAAGGGTGTCGGAACGTCAAGATTCTTCAAAAAATCATGATTGAGATTTTTTATGTAAGGTATATACTTTCCTCAAATATACCATATATTTACTTAGATAATAGAAGTTCAAAACTTAGGCTTTAAATAAGCATTAAACGGAACCTCTGCCCTAGTTTAAAGGCCGTAAAAATTAAACAAAAACCTTATTTTTTGGACTAGTTCTATGACTAATTCTAAATGATATTTTCTTTAAACTTCTCGTTAACTCGAGTTTTTTTATTGCATTTTGGTCTCTTAAGAAGAACTTCACTGTATCTTGTGACTGATAGATATTTATGTTACTCTTGTGCATGTAAAGCTAAGTTGCTGACTACCGCGAGCTTGTTCAATTTAGTTTTTGTTTTCTAAAACATATAACTATTTATTACAAGATATTGTGTTTTCTTTTTTAGTTAGTTTGTACAAAACACTAGCTGCAAATCATTTTAATGCTGTTTTAACGTTTTGCATCATGCCTAGACTCAGCAAGAGTATTTAAAAAAAGGAAAGGACATTTAACAAAAGGCAGATGAAGCTGATGAGTTGAAAGATGGAAACTCTTCCATGCGAAATAACCTAGTGATGTAAAAACAATCCAGGATAGAAATAAATGTATTCCAGTGAAAAGAATAAAAAATAAGGATACATCCTATTGAATGATCTTATTCGGTTTAGAAATATCATTATGGATATCAATGATATTTTAGTTTATGACATTTTTTGGAAGCTGCTAAATGTTTGACTGTGAGTAAACAAAGTAATTAGATTACATTGATAACATAGAAAAAAACTGTGTGAGTGTTCATTATATATAAAATGTCCTTCTTGCTGATTATAAATATACTTTTTATAACGGCTTCATAACAGCTTAGTACTGCAATATTTGTTGATATCCTTGATTACTTTATCCATGCGATACATAGGAAAGGGCTGAATCTTATCGCAATGGACATATATGACAACCTTCTGAGGTAAGTAGCTTTTACGTTAAACTTTTTTTCTCAAAAGATTATTTTTCATTAACGTACAGATTACTTTCTAAACTAACTGTCTAGTGTAATTTTTGCAGGACATTTCGCAAGTGTTGCTACATATTATATTTAAAATGAGTTTTTGTAAAAAATCGAAAAAGTATTGTTTAAAATTTTTATACGAAAAATATGTAAGGGTGACAACGTCCTACTATAATATTTGAAATTGATAAAAATCAAAAATTTAGGCTCATTTGACAGAGTTATAAGAAGATATTTTTTTTAAGGTAAAAATTTTAAACTTTATCTATAATAGATTTTGAGAAAAAAACACAACTGAATAACACGTATAGGTCCATAACTTTTCAGAATAGTCTGTCCACAGATTCAAACACATGTGTTCTCCCCAACAGATCATAAAAAAAATCAGTGTATACAAGAACTGAAGTTGATGCAAAAATACAAACAAATGTGGTTTCTTTTAAAATATTGAAGATTTGTGTTGTCTTGTGCAGACAGATGTCCTCTCCACCTTTAACAAACTCAAAAACTGTCGACCATCGAAATCATAATAAACCTGCCTATTTTTTAAAACAATATTTTCAGGAACATGACCTCACTTTAAGGAGTTCCTCAGTTGAAGAAGAGATAAATTTTTTTGTAGGTTAAGTTAGGATATAAACTGGATGATTGATATACCACATTAAACTCTCCAGAAATGTGTGGGATTATTTCAGCATCGTGAGGACGGACACTGCTCATGAAGAGAACGAACAACTCGAAAACTGCATTCTCTTGTTTCATGACCCTTGCAGCGTCTAATGTTTAGAAGTACCATTCTCTGAAGATCTAATCCTTCTCCATAATCTCACTTAGCAATAACTTTTGTGACCAAAATACGGTAGCTACAACCTTCGACTGTTGAGTTTTTTCATATCTTAGTTTGAATAGGTGGAAATTTGAGTGTCTCATTGTTTGACGTTTAGCTTCGCTTTTGAGTAGTGACATACCAGCATCACTTTGAGGTGCTGCTCATGACAGCAGGTAAGTTCTGATCTGACAACTATCTTGAACCCATGCGATACAGTTTTGGTATAGCGTGTTGTGTAAATGATTTATAAATGGATGGATCGACACTTCGAATTCACCCAACACACACCCAACTGGAATCTAGTTCGTCATAAAAGCTTGTTATGAATGAAATCGCGATCACCTTGCTAATTACGATATCTGTTGTGAGACGTTCTAACTTATCTTCTTTTATATGAGCTCCAAGATTAGTCATATGGGGAAAATAACTTATGCATAATGATATAGTAGAAAAGTGTTTTACTCAACAAGGATATCCGATGTAATCCCCTTGAATATACGGAAAACCTTTTGATGCAGCTTCATACGGAGAAGTTTTCTTTTACAGAAAGGAAGACTCTATCAAATATCCATTGGTCTAATAAGAATCATTTTTTTGAATTGCAAAACTTGGAAAACAATTAAGGACCAAAAATCTCATAAGCTCACTCACAAGTTAATACTTTATGAGGAAATCTTTTCTTCTAAAATAAACGAGCAAGTTATCAACGAAACATATTCTGAAGAGCCGATTTGCCATAAATTTCGTAAAAGAAATCTTTTTTCTCGGAATATAGGGAAAACGATTACAAGATTACCATCTCAGAATACATATGTCGTAGGCTGGAACAATAGGAGAACATTGAGAATGATTTGAGGAAAATAAAATCAGTTAAATGAAACTATTATCCAAAAATTAGACTACTATTAATTCATTCAGTTGATCATTTTCATTCAACGAATTCTCAGTGTTCACTCTTGACTTGAAAATTCTATAAGTTAGTCATTCCGGCTTCAATTTTTGTCAAAATGTGATTTCTCAAAATGATCTCTATTGCATTTTTTACGAATCATCTTATCAAATTATTTCAAATCACTGAGAGACAAGCAGACTCATGCTGTATGCCCAACGCTGTTCAGTAAACCAACTAGTCAGCTCTTTATTCACTTTTCTAGAGCAATGTCGTCTTAAGATATTTTTGTTTCACAATCAACAATGCAGCTAGCCAATAAAGTTACATTAATTTCAGATATATTATTTCGATTTATAGTCCACATAGAGCATTTGGACTAATGAACCTGAATTTCAATGATTATTGATTCTGTTGGTGATGTAAAGAATTTATTGTTTTTTTTTTTTTTTTAGATAAGAATAAAATCATTCTTTTAATTTTTAAGATTATATCTCAAAAAAGAATGGTTTGTTTACGTTTTGTTGTAATGTTTTTTTATAATTGTACTTTATATGAATCATCATTAGAGCCGTTGCAAAATTCTTTCTGATTTACATAGACTTTAAAAAAAAACATTTATTTAATATGTCTTGAATACATTTATTCTGTAAAAATAAAGCTATATTCTGCCAGGTCAATCAAAAATTATGCGGGATTTATTTCTCTCTGAAATCATAAACAGGTATATATTATACTTCTATTGAATAAACAAGAATAGATAATGTGTAGTTTACAAGTGTAAATTGGTTTCTTTAAAATATTTCGTTTTGTTGAATGGCTAAGATATTATATAAAACTTTATTCTAAATTCAGCACCAACTTTCCTTCTATGGAGCTATATTTTTTAAAAGGTGTGACGATTAAAGCCAGCACATATAAAAACAGATGACAAGTTTCAAGAAATCAATTGATGATTGATTACTTGGTTTCATTTAGTATTGAAACTAAAACAAACCTAAAACTATTGTGCAAGACAACCACTTAAGGAAATTCAAGTCAACGTGAATGCGCTGTTAAGCATCTGAATCTGAAATCTTCAACACTTCATCTTCAGGGTATGAACAAAAAATATTAGGTTCAATAACTGAAGTGGTTATATGCATCCAACACCTTATACATTTCAGATAAATATAAATTCTTCTCCAACATTTTGGACATTTTTAAATATTCTCAAAAAATATTTATTTGCAAAATCTGTGGATTGATGAATACGACTAACGATTGGGCATATTCTTTCCTTGAATGTAAAGTTGTTTCTTCGACCCTGCAGTATGTACATCACACATGATGAAAGTCCAAAAAGTTCCTTTGTAACCCTCCTTGAAGATTCACCGGACGGGCATTACTTTTTCTAATATTTGATGACTGAAGCTTTGATAAGGTCTTTTGTTAGTTTAGATGTCAATAACTAATTATTAGTAACAAAACATGTTTCAAAATATTATTCTTCGTATACCGGATTTCCATTTTTTCGCAGACTTGACTGAGATACTACTATCTTTCTGGTTAAAAAGCAGAAAATTATCATGTCCGAAGTCATCCATAACGATTCTAATCAAGCTCACAACTGTAACTTCTTCTGCAGGCAGAAAAGAAAACACTCTCATCCGCCTCTGCTATAGGGTAGTCATCAAACGAGAGGAGGTATATCACTTGATCCTTTAAATCTTTCGGTATATGTCCAAATCTTATAGCATCATAAGAAGTGACCAATCATTCTCTTCCTGAAATTATTTATTGATCAAAGAAATAAAGGTCAGTAGAAAATTCTAATCAGTCTGATATCGAAATACAGCTGGGAAAGTGAGAATATTCTTTCTGACGATGTTATTTCAATCTTTGTGTGTGCACAGTGTGAAAGACATCCTGTTTTCAGAATGTATAAACAAGTAAGAATTCCTTAATAATGTTGAACTAAATTATTTTCTTTGTTGCAGATCGAATATTTATGAATCTTCGTATCGTCTTTTATCTGAACTAATGCATAGAATACTTATTGATACTATTATAGAATATTAATCTATGACACTTTTGTGAAACACAACCAGGTAATTTTTTATCATTGCATCCGTCACCAAGTATTGGTAGGAGGACTTCTAAAAAGCACTCTGTAATCATGGGAGAAGATTAACTCGGTATCCTCTGATTCTGTCTGTCTTCTTTTCGAGCATCTTTTAATACAAGATTTCCACCAGTTTTCTCGCATCCGGAATTAATATAATGCAGGAACTTTTACCATTTTTTTCAAAATTCCAGGTTACCGACATGAACCATTCTTATCACTTTCTATTTCATGGTATGGAAAGATGTGTGATTTATTTATAATATAAAATATTAGAAATGAAATTATATATCAATATGATATAATTTAAATATTTTTATTTTCCGTATGTTAATTCAATTAAATTTATATAGACATGCTACTCTAGGTAATGGAGTGGCAACCTAGGGAATTAAAGATGAAGACAATGATAGCTATTTAAGAGGCTATTTCATAAAATTACTCAAACTAAAGCCAAAATGATACTTTTAGAAAGATGCCTATTGTTACGCTCGAGTTTGAGAAATAGCAATTAGATTTAATCAGGTTACGTGGATATGCCACGTCAGGTGTGTTATCACATTCACTTCAGGATCAAAAGCTATGAGATTCATCATCTTAATCGTCCCGCTGGTTTCTCTCTCAGCGCGTTCTATAAAGCTCAAAAAAATCACAAAACACATTTTTTATCTTTATTTTTGAATATAAAATCATATCATAACCAACATGAAAATAGAATATACATACAGTTTCTTTCTCTTGTCAGATATAAAAAATAGATTTAAATTATTTGATTATTCGAAATTTTGGGGGGGAAAAGGTCCATGTAAAGGAAAAAGTTCTATATTCTTAATCATTTATTATAATACGTGAAGATATTATACAATTTCCCTGGAAAAATCTTTTGTGTATTCATAGATGTAAGACGAGATGATGAGTTTTAATAAAGAGTCTTCCTGTCTTGACGTTCACACATGAGCATTGTTCGGAGAGGTAGAGGCCATATACACTCGGTGAACTGTATTCTAAATGACGTTCTGTCAACAAAGCCCTTGAGTTCTTTCAGTAGCTAAGCAATAAACGAACCAATCTTAGAAACTTGATCAATAAAACTGTACATGCACGCGTTTGGATGGGTGAAGTAGAGCTTCAATCAGCTCACATGTCGAAAGAGAGACTGAAAGAGTACCCAGATTCTGGAGATGTGTATCCCCCTGACCCAGGGGTTTGATATAGGATTAGGTGCTTGCTATTTTAGGAGTAAGCAACATCATGACCTTGAGGGAACTTTTCCCTTTCCATAGGTTTGAATACTTTTTTGGTAACAGGGGAGACAAACCCCTGGAATACCCAGTGATTATTTTATATTTTCAAAATTTTCTCGAGTTTCCAATAATTTCACATGCCTAGACTTATTAAAGTTATATATTGTTTGAGAGCAGTATACCTCAATTTGACTCTGTGCCATAAACCTACTTTCACTCCTACCTATTGATGAAATGAACGAACAAAATGGTGTCATTAAGCGACCAAATCATAAGTTTGGAAAAAAGATTGGGGAAAGGTTATTTATGTAGAAATAGTTACGCGAACTATTTGAATTGAGCTTGGAAATTTTTTGATAAAACACATGATCTTGATAAGATTTTAAAAACCAAATGCTAGTAACATGAAAGAAATCAGTTTTTCATTGGAGCAGTGTCCGAAAGAATGTAAGAAAATTCAAAAAATCAGAAGAATACAAAAAACTTTACTAATTAAGATTAATGACTTGTCAGTGTCGAAGCTTTGTTCGAAGTAGCTTTTGCATAGGCGAAGGGAAGACATTTTTCTCAGATAAAAAATTGTTTGACCTTGTCTAAGTACGCGTCACCTTGATAAATAAGGTCTAATGAAAGCAGACGAATTGTGAAATCTGACAAGTAAATTATCGAGTTACTCTCTCAGTTTTACTTTTTTTCTCTAGCTTTGATGAATTAAAGGTCATATATAGCAAAGTGTAAGTATTTTATCAGAAGAAGTGAATATTCTTCAAGTAAGAACTTCTAGTTAAGACATTGTGCAACACAAGAAGGATGACACAAAACTTGAAAAAGAAAATCAAACTACATGTACTGAATTAATGCCATCAATAAGTAAAGTCAATGGTACTGTCACTTTGATTAATATTTGGTGTACCTAAAAAAATAATTGACATACACTAAAATTTAATTACATTATAAATCAAGTGGCACTGTGGTGTCCAAACCTTAAATATGCAACATGTTAAGTTACCACTTGAGAAATGTGTGAAAAAAAGTAGAGCAAAAGAATTAAACAGAGGAGTCTTCAAAAAATATTGTGAATTTTTAAAATTGGAATATGGTGATCGTAATCTTCTTTGTGAAGTGTCCGGGCTTTCTACAGAGCATGTTCTTAGCAGATTTTGGAAAATGCAAAATGTTTTTTTTTTAGTTTTTACTAGAAAAAGACATGGACTACACTTAAGAATTATTTAGCCCTTTTACAAGACAAAAACTGACAATATAATATCGCATGTTTAGTTTATATTTTACTAACCATTTCAATGTTCTAAATTTAAAACTACAAGATAAGAATAGATTTTATCCTAGCTTTTTAAATAGAATTTGTACAATTTTTAAGATGAAATTAAAATTGTTCATCTCTATGACTAACCGTCGAAGGGCTGTCACAGCAATATCACTAGGTATGCAAACATTAATGAAATTTTTAAGATGAATTGAAATCAAAAATTGAAGCAGTTATGAAATTTGCTGATAATTTTTACGAGTTCTGAGAACACGAGATTTAATTTTGAAATGCAAATGACAGTGCTTTTAGATATATGCTTCAGTTAAACTGATTTCGCTTAGACAATTGGAATTTTTAAATGAAAACCTTTGGTGAACAGTAAGACAAAATGTTGGTTCAGCATCTCCATTTGAGCCACAGGAACATAAATTTATATTTTTACCTTTAAAACGTTTTAAGTTACAAACGAATGAACCAGGATCAGTTAAGAAGTGAATTCTTAGAAAAACCTGAATCGGAATCATGTATGAACCCGAATATTTGTATTTCAAGTTGACCACCAGAATTCACTTTCTGGAAGAAGCTTATTTAATCAGTTAAGAGGAATGCAGGTTTGAGAGCATAAGCCTCCATATTGGCTTTTCATCAATCTCTTGAGTGATAATACTTTTCAAGCAATATATTGCAATTAAGAAATACATGCATGATCGAGAGTTGCATGGGGTAGGAGATTTTAACGTTCAAATTTCAATTATATCTTGATTATTATTAACCTGATATCCACAAACACTCTTCACGGGGATTAAATTAGACAAAAGCACGCTGAACGTTATTTGACCCTACAGTTTCTGTACAAAGAGAAAGAATAATCTTAAATAGGAACATTAAATATGAGAGTAGATGTCAACCTCTTTGCAATACCTATGGCTAGAAATAATGGATCCAAATACCATACCTAGCAACTAACGTTTTGCTTTTAGCACTATAGAAACCAAATTAAAAAAAACACTGACGCTACCGCACTGCGTGTCGATGGTTGGTGGTGGTTGATGATCTGCATTTATTAACTTCGCACTGGAAGCAACGCGACAGGTATTGGTGACAGACCTCATGATGATGAATCTAATTCAAGTGAGAAGGAAGACATTTGAATTTGCATCTCCTTCCTAACTACCCCACCACGCTAATGGAAGGACTTGGGGCCATGATATATTTAAAGGGTATCAGTCCCTGCTACGAGGTGGGACTTTTGTGGCCCTTTGGCTCGAACCTACGATTCGATGTAATCCGCCAGCCGCAAGTCTTTTACCGGTCCTCAAGTCTACCTCGGGTTCGTGGTAGCCTAATGGTCAAGGTCGTGGAATAACGGCGGGAGGTTTTCGTTCAGTCGCGGGTTCGATCCTTGGTCGCAAAAGACCCGTCGTGTAGCCGGGGCTGATGCACGTTAAATCTGTTCGGGGCCCAAAGTCCTCCCGTTGGCGTGGTGTGGATGTAACGAGAAGGGGGGGGGTTGCAACCTCAGGTTTCGTCCTCGTCACTTGACTGTGGTTCAAAATTACGAGGTCCGTCGCCAATAGCACTCGTGATGCTTCTAGTGCGACGTTAATAAAAACTAAACTAAAAACTCAAGTCTACCTCGGCCACCTCACTGTGTGTCGTAGATCTTATGTATAGTTTTAGAAGATGCAGGACAATATCAAATGTATTTCTTCTTTTGGAAAAAGTTTCGAAAACAATTTTGCACCTTTGAAGTATTTTAATGTCGGAATCAAAACGTTTGACATTTTTGCTCTTGCGCCATTATTTTCTACTTTCTCTCACTCATTTTCCCCGATATGTGCCTTTATTTCAAAAAACTTCCCACCACCCAGGGCCGAATTAAGGATTAAAACTTAACTGTTATATTCAAGTTTTTACATGAAACTTGTAATCTTTTGGATCCAAATTTTAGATAGTGCAGTTTTCTAAAAAAGCTTATAGAGGAGATCAGATGAATGTAATTTCCTGCAACAATACTGCAATATATATAAAAAATTAATAAAAAAGGCAATTTTTTTTACCAAAAATTATAAACAAACGTGGTTAACTTTCGGCATTTGATGATTTAGCATTTGTCATTTTGATAGACAGGCGTTCCGTTCACTTCTTCGAAAACTGTTATACACAGTGATGGGATATGGACATGCATTTTTTTGTCGAAGTTCCCCATTCGTGAAGAAGTTTTGATCTCATGGTCAGTATTTCATTTGAAGGAAAGATAAATTTATTTGTGCAATAAGACAAGGATATACACCAGTAGATCAAATATCCCAATTAGACTTTTCCAGGCTCTGATGGGTTGTATCAGCACAATGAGGGCGGACACTGTCATGGAGGCTGACAATTGTTAAAAACTTCTATCTTCTTTGTTTTGAATCGTTCGTGCTTTCTTTTTAATGTCCTGAAGTAAACAGCCCCGTTGATCGTTACCCGCGGCTCCGTTCATTGACTGCACACCGATTTTAGGAGACTTTGACAATCTTCTTCGTTTGATATAAATAAGCAGAGAAAAATACTATATGTTAAGAACTGGTGAGGATTGAACGTTGATGTATTGCTTATCAATTTTTGCTTGGAATGTATATACGGATGAGGGGTGCTCTCTCAGGGTTCGACCTCGTCATTTGATTATCACTCGAATTTTCGAGGCGTAATGTCTCTGGTTAACGAACCATAGATATGGCGGAAATAGACCGCATATTCAGCTTCAGTAAAAGTGTAATTTAATTTTATTTAACAGAAAATGTGTCCTTTTTTATCAGCTACATTTTATTTACAATATCAAGATTCATGAATAATTACCTATTATTAATAGAGACAGGATTTTTTAGCCTTAGAAAGGCGTATTATATGTGGTGGGATAAATATAATAGCCTTCGTTGCTCTATAACCAATAAAACAAGACAATCAACCAATTATTATGAAGGGATGACATGTAACAAAATATGCAAAATTTAAAAATTCTTCCTATGAGAAGTAGTATAAATGTTAACATTTAGGTATCAAAAGGAGTTTTGAATTTGTCTTCTCAATTTTAGTTTCCAATACGCAGCGTGAATGATAAATAAATGAAACTATTCTATCCTATTTTAAAGCAATTTAAGCTTAAAGAGTTTGAAGTAGTTATTCTGTTTTAAATTTCACATGGTAAGTGAAACGGTTAGAAATTATTTCAAGGAGAACAGAGGAATTTTTGTAAATTTCTAATTCCCGAAAACGAAAATTGAGTAAACGGGAATTGATTGCGAAAAAAAGTAATGAAGGTTATATTAAAAGGTAATAAGTTTTTCCTCTTTTTCTGTGAGTGCTTAAAGTCATTTTAAAAATTAACAAAATGAGACAAAAGTATTTTATTCCGTGAAGATACCAAAATTATTTGTAATCGTTCTATATTATATAACTATATTTCTTATAAACATGACTTTATATAGTTTACATAAATCATCTTTTTCAAAAAGATTGCAGGGTTGGTTTTTTTTTTTTATATTAATTCTGCCTGAAAGCTTGATTTAATAATTTCTTTAAGTATTGATTTATGTATAATTTAAGGAAAACTTATAAATTTTTAAAGGAACTTTATATATTTTGCATTATATTGATTCTGAAATGTATATCTGTCATAGTACACGCATTTTTAAATTTGAATTTGAACGTCAGGATTAGGATTAATCTAAGCTGCAGATATCGTTTCTATTTAATAGTCTTTTACCTATCCGCTTCAACACTATTACAAAATAAATAAGATCTCCGCAGTGGTCAGTCTTAAATACCTGTGGTTACAAAATGTGTTATGGTATCTGAGTTTCATATAGACTTATTGATCAGTGCCCCTTGAAAATCCATTTCCACCGTGTATGGCATCCAGAAATTTATAAGAATCGCTTAATTATCCTTCTTCTTTGAAGTAACTTTTTTAAACAACATTTTATTTTCAACGAATAGGTATCTTGCCATTATTATTCTACTTTCTGGTAAAAACTCATTCATTTTTCGATATTTATTAAAGGAAATTACCAGAAAACTTTAGTTTAGTTTTTTCTAAATATTATGTTGTTATTAGACACATTCGGATAACTTTTTTATCCTAATGGTTACGATAGTGAACTCGAGACCGGTGACCTTTAAGTCTAATGGGGGATTCGAAATTTGTTTCTTCTTTTAAAAGTCGTTAAGTGAAACTGTTGAATGCCTAATTAAAAGGTCATTCGTCAATATTTTTGAGGTTGATTTTAATTTGAGATTAAAGGATCAATGTTTAACACTGTCAACACATTATACAGATGGTATCTAGCAACAAAAATTACATAATTCCTTTAGGGATAAGCTCAGATGAAAGGTATGAGATGAATACATATAGATTCTTTACAACGTTAAGTGGAATCTGTTTAATATATAAAACTGTAGGGGGAAACTTAGTTCCTGCATTTCGTGCCTTAAATGAATCTGCAGTAAAATTTTATACATATCACGTAGAGCACTTTCGTTGTCTCTCCACCTGCGATTGGTGAAGGCCCATGAAAATATGTTCATTTTGTTAAGTTAGATATCCATGCACACAAATTTGCCAAATGTTCCTGGGCACGAGCTCAAGGCTGATATTTTTATTGAATCGTGGATTCGAGTCCATCTGATATATTCTCCTTCTAGGGTAGGTTATGCATGTGAAATCAGTATGGGCAAATTCCCGTAGAGTGATTGATCGTTACAAAAAACATTAGAATTCGTACACTTCTTTTCACAGAATTAACATACAAAATGTTATAGAACTTATTACATACATATTTCCGTGAAACAAGTTCTTTTAAAATTTAAATTTGGAAAAATACAAAACACAGGTCTTATTGAGCCATAACATAAAATCATAAAACAAATTTGAATATTTTAATGACATTCTAGGCTTGAGGGGGGTAAACCTATAATGTGGGTCTCAAAAAATAGAAATAAACATTCACATTGTTTATTCAATCCTGAAATTTAATAACAGAAAGTTCTGTTAAATTAATCTATGTATTTTTCAATACAATAAACATTAAACGTTCTATTCATCGCAGTTTTTACAGTATTTACTAGATTAATCTTCATAGTAATAATTTTTTATGACATTGCATTATATTATGCTAAAACTACTACTGCAATAGGTAAATGTATTTCCCTTCGCTCGAAAGTCGTAAAAAGATTGGTAAAGTTGGTGGTCAAATACTGATAGAACCCGAATGCTACAATACTATATAACTATTTCTAAATTAAATATTAAGTTAATTTGAAGAGATATATTGCATAGTTTCTAACTTTTCATGGACCGAATCATCCTTAGCTAGAACGTTTTAAATGGAAAACTTTAACGACTTATTTCACTTTTTACTTCGAACAAAGTGACCATTGCATGATCCGATGCTCCCTAACTAAAAGAAATCATTTAATCTCACTATGTTCTATTGAAGAAGATTATGGTTCTAATCTGTAAATTAAATTCCTTCCTTTGAACGACATTTAATGATTACACCTGACCAAAGCCTTATACGAAATTGGAATGCATTTTGTGTTGTCCGCATGGTGGGGAATTTAGGAGAGTGGGGCGGCTCAGGTTTCGTCCTTGTGAATCTAATTACCGAGGATCAAATTTATAAGATTCGTCGCCAATAGCCCTCGTGTTGTATTTATTGCGACGTTAATAAAAACTAAAATAATTTAAATGTTTCCATCGGCAGCGGTATTACAATGGTTGTAAAAAGAGCGAAATCGAAGTAAATGTTTCCAAAATTCATCAGATCGAAGTTTTTATGCAATTTCTTAACATACCCCCCCCCCTTTTTCTGAATCGTGTCTTTTGTATCCTATTTCAGCTGCTAATCAAAACAAATCTAACCCCCATCCACCAGAGAATGAGAACCAAAGTAACAGACAAGAGTCTCACTTTTATTCCGAGGATATACCAAATTTTGTTTGGTTGTTTTATTTTTTGGCGAACGTCTTGTGACTCTCAATGACAGAATAGTCGCAATGTACCTCATGCCTGTCGTAAGATGCGACAAAAATGGTTAACCAGAATCTGGGGGTATAACCGGGCCTCCTTCCCCTTGGGATCATATAAGTGGAACTCGGGGAAGTGCCGTCTTTAGGTAAGTATGGCTTCAGGACTCCAAGGTACCCGTGTGAACTTTTTCTCCATGAATTGATAGTTGAAGTTGTTAGAGAATGGCAGATACATGACAAATGAATAGAATGGAGCTCAAATTGTTTCCCTGAAAAACTCCTCAAATTCTATTAAAGGGGAAGATAAGTTGTTTCTAAAACGTACTTAAAAAAATTAAAGGGCCAAATAGTTTTATAAACAGAGGTAATTGCTTCTCAGACCATAACTGTATAAAGAGCGAAGTAATCCATTGCGCCAACTGTAGTTATGTGCATTTTTTATACAGAAAAAAATTGAAATAAAATGATCTGCCTTTCGAGAAGAAGAATATTATAAGGAGTTGATCTGACTTTATAAATTCTACACTCAAATGGAGGAATGCATCGATTCACACATTTCATATTAATATAAGACACTTGCATTGACCATTCGTTTCCAGAGTCCTTAAAATGCTACCCCTAAGAGCAATAGGTCTATAGTTGAGGGAGATATTTACTAGGTTTCAGGATTGGAATAATGATTGTTCTTGGAAACATAAGATCCTTCTACATTTGGTTGAATAATTAGAGGAAACTTAAATGTGAATCCTTCCTCACATGGCGAAGCATGTCATGGGTAATGACGTAATTGCTGGAACAGGTATTGTGTGTCAAAAATGAGATCTTTCTAAATTTCCACACGTCAAAGTCACTGTTATAATAGTTATAGCGAATGTGGACACTTGAAAGTAATAAATGTCTCTTCTGAACGATTCTTAATCGCTTATAATGAAACTCTATGCAAATCGGATCTTGACACACTGTGAAATGAGCGGCCAATGGCATTGGCCAATTGGAAAAGTGAAGAATACAGAGCAATCGTAGTTCCCAATATCGAGATCCCATTTTCCCGATAGAGTGTGTTTGAATCTTTTACCTTTCGCCACTACTGCTGACTTGTAGACGATTTGATGGAGGAAAAATACTTTATCAAAAATTCTCTCTAACAGTGAAGTATTACTCCAAGAGCAAATTCCTATACCCTTTCAAAAGCTATTAAATTCTCGATTCTGGGTTATCTTAAGAAATATCCCACAATTTCCTTTGTTCCCCGCAGGATGTTTGGAATTCCTTATGGTAGAATGGTTTACTCTTATTTTGCCGTGAATAAGATTTCTTAGGAATCGTTTGAATTAGAAGCGTCCATGATCGAGGCAGAGACATTTAGGATAGAGTCATTAATATCCCGGCCATGAACCATTGCACTTTTTTCGAAAGCAAACTGTTTGAATACAACTTAATCTACTCGTTTGAAGAGATAAGAGGGAGGACGCGAATATATCGATAATCACGTCCTCCCTCTACGATGAACCACTGAGTATCACCATGAACTCCTGAGATTACGAGAGGGAAATGATCATTATTATATAAATCATTATCTACTTCTAAATTCTACAACGTTAGCAGTGTCAGCGAGCAAACAGCTCGATCAAAGTAATGAAATGTCCTAGTAGCCCCATAGAAATGCCTTGACTCGTCGTTGTTCATAATACATTGAGTGTGATCCGAAATCAATTGTTCCATCTTCTGAACCCGAAAATTAGAAACAACATTTCTCCTTTGAGAGGAGTGTAAATTAATGACCCACAGCAGAACAAAAGGGAGCATGTAATTAGTTGACTAATTGGTTCAAATCCATCAAAGATTCAGCATCGTTAACAGACTGATTAATATGCGTGTATGGATTCGCACAGTCTGCATGGGAGTGTTCAGTACAACGTTAATCAGAAGAAAAGTTGAATAAATTCTCTCGTTCCCAGATTTTTGAACTGTTGTTGCACAATGCTCCAAAAGTACAGTCGTTAATTATCGAACAAATAAATGTAAGAAAAGTATTCTCTTCGTGGAAGTATAGTATTCACTTCATTTTTGTCTTCAAATGTCGCTAACAAAAAATTGATGTGCGCTATTTTGAATTGCTTCGAATCTTCTCGGTAGGGAATGCTCTAATTTGAATATTTAACTTTTTCCAATTCAGTGACAAGGTACTATTTAGTATTTATTTTTTGATTGTTGAACCCCATATTTTTCAGACAACAATTCTACATTGTTTTGCTGTTGTATACGAGATCAAGGATACAAACGAGGAGGAATATTGAGATTAAAAATGGATTCTTGAATATCAATTGGTATAAGCAATACTTTAATGTACGCTGATACTCAAAATTCCTTGAACAAGCTTTGTTTCTTTTCCTTCTATAATCGTATTGATTGTTTAGGTAATGGAATCTTAAATATAACATATTATCACCTCTCAGTAAAAGTAATAATCATGAAATTAAAATTCAAGGCAATATGCATATTTAGGTGCATATTTCTTCAAATTTACTCAAATAAAGACAAATCTAATACTTTCTAACAAAGAAACTTATTGTTAGTTTCGAGGTTTGTTAATGTAAGTAGATTTATATTTGGGATGCACACACTCAATAAATGCATTAAGTGCTTAACAATTGGCTCATTTCTCGCATTCTTAAGAAAGAAAAATTCTACAGCGTAACTATATACTATTCTTTAAATACTATATTAAAGAATGGTTACCTTATTTACTAATGTACCACACTTGGAAAATACTGTAAGAATCTTCTTTTTGAGTCACGTTCTAATAAAGACTGCGATACTCGATTTTGCATACCTCTCCTTCGGATAATGAGTTTGGGAATCTTTTTTGGTCTCTGTGACCAAGAATCACTGTCTCTCTATCTCAAAAGATATTGTTCCCGTCCAATAGGGGTCTCGAATCGTGATGCACTAAGGATGAGGTGTATGTAGACGAGAGGATGCGAGTTGCAAATGTCGAGGCTCCAAGTTCTCGCTTTAGTATAATAATAATGTTTGGAGTGGTAAATGCCATAACAGTAGTCGTTGAACTTTATTCTGAATGACGAGGTCTGCTGCACATAGCCCTGGTATTGTTTCTGGTGTGACATTAATAAAACGAAACCTATCTGAATTCTGGGGCAGAAAAAAAGTATGTGCATTTGAATTGGATGGGCACAAGTAGATCTTCAATCAGCTCTACATACATGTAGAAACTTAAGACTAAAATGAGTACCTATGTTCAAGGGTTATACAAGTTCACCCTGCTCAAGGGGAGTAGTTATCAAGGGACCTCAAGTCCTTGCCTTCTTTAGATTAGTACTGCCATCAAGACCTCGAGTTACACTAGATATCTTTTTCTTTCCCATGGCGTTTACTGTCTTTGGTAAATATGTAGGATGCGTCCTTGGAATACTAAAGCAATTCCTCTATATTTTCAAAGCTCCTTCTTGTCATCATATTTGTTTTATCTTTTTTCCAATATTTTTCACGTCTAGACCACAGTTACATCTTGTTTGTCGCATTTGGCTCTTCCACCAATAAACTTCCATTTCACTCACTAACTCACCATTTTTGTGTCAAATAAAGTGTTAAAAGAAGTTGAAAAACGAAGGAAGGGGATATGAGTATATTTCTAGCAAATATATCAACTAAACCATTTTGCATTGTTTGTGAAAGTACTTCTTGACATAAAAGACCTGAGTTTGATAACTTTTTAAGAAACAGCATCATACTAACAAAATAGAAAGAATGAATTTGGTTCTTTGGTATTATTTACTAAAATAGTATGTGCTTAACAAAATTGAAGAAATCAGAAGAATACAAAGAACATTTACTAAAATAAGTTCTCAGGACTTGTCAATGACACAAGCGTCGTTTGAAACTTGTTAGCATTGGTGATAAAAAGACAACATTTTTCTGATAGAGAAGAAATTGTTAAGGTTTGTCTCCAAACATTAGAACGTCACATTGATAATAAGGGTCTTGAATAGAAAGCACACGAAATTTTTGAATCAAAACAAATGGTTACGAGATATTTTATCGAGTTATTCCAGTTATTGAAAGAACGTGTCCATTCTTTTACATTCTTTTCTCTAGCTTTGGATAAACCAACATTCATTTCTAATGCTGTACGGTGTAGTTTTACTACAAGAGGACCTGGGATATTTTTCCAATCCGTGAAGAACGTGTAGTTAAAAGTTACTTTAAGGTAAAACATAAGAGTATTACACGATACTTGTAAATCTAAATTCATATCTGTAAATCCTAAAAGTAGATTACAGCAGGACCCTTTGTACGTGTACTGATATACTGCCATAAATGCTAGGCACTGTATTTAAAAACTTCATAAAACAACATGTAAATTTACCATTTATAAAATTTATCATAAATTAAAGCAAGAGATTTAATCAGATGAAAATTCAAAAAAATATTGTGAATTTCTTAATGTGTAATGTGGAGATCATAATCTTAATTGTCAAGTGTCCTGGCTTTATAGAGGGCATGTTCTTAGCAGATTTAGGAAATTCAAAAATACTGTTTATACTTTTTTTTTATAACAAGTAAATAAACTAACTTTGGAAATGAAAGAACCCTTTTATTAGGAAAAACTGACTATATGCTATAGCATTTTCAGTTTATATTTTACTAACCATCTCAATTATCTAATTTTAAAAATACAATTAGAGAAAAGACTGTTTCCTAGCTTAGTAAATAGCACATTAGTTTAATGTTTAAAATGAAATTAAAGCTGATAATCTTTTATTCTAATCGTCGACGTCCGGCCACTGCGTTGGCACTAGGTATGCACACAAAAATGAAACAGTTTTGAATTATTTTCATTAATTTGATAAGTTGTGAGAATATGGGATTTAATTTTGAAATTCTAATTACGTTTCCACACAGACAGCAGCCAAACAGATTTCACTTCGTTAATGGAAATGTTTAAGAGAAACATTTTGGTGAACGACCAAAGAAAATGTAGGGTCAGCATCTCCAACAGAGTCTAAAGAACGTATATTTCTATTTTTGATTTTAAGAAGATTAAGAAAAAAAAACGAAATTACCAGGACCAGTTAAAAAGAGAATTGAATGTAAAATCCGAAATGGAACAAAAAAATCAAATCTGACCGGAATTACTAGTTGACCACCAAAATTCCGAGTCTGAAAGAATCTTATTTATTCAGTGAAGAGGAAAGAAGGTTTAAGACCATAAATCCATCAGTGAACTTGATTAGAATAATAAATGTTTTTTAATACTAAAGTCGCACAGCTTGTAAGATGCACTTATAAGAGTCTGTAATACCTATTTAAAATGTGGTTTACTAACGAAGTTACAGTTAAACATTTCGAATTCCTTCGGAAAGAATATTTGCTGAGGTCCATCACGAAGAGGAAGAGTTGAACTCCCGGTTCGGAAAATTCGTTGCAAATGTGTCACGTAGTCAGAATATGGATGGATCAGAATCTCTTCCTGCAAATGCCCAGAAAAAAGATAGTTATGAGGCAGTAATTGCAAAAGATCTTTGTGCAAAAGGGACGAGAGGAAAGGCTTACGGTCAATAAATTTTATGACTTAAACCTACCTTTATAGCTGAGGAAGACGTCCTAACCATCCCGTTGCAATGCAGGGTAGAAAATGTATCACAAACTGAGAACTTTAAGCAGCTAAACTAGATCTCAAAAAACACCCGATTGGAATTGTCCAATATTCTATTAAGTCTCATTAAAATGTACTGTCATAAAATACAAGTAATTATAAAAACACTAGGTATTATTTCTGTTCCTATGTTGGGCATAGGTGCAGTTTTCCACCATATTGTAAACATATTAATTATAGTTAAGCATACCTTATATACCCAACATAATAATAAACAAATAGAAAATGAACGTTTTAATCGAAAAGTAGCATTTGCATCAAAGGAATCAATATTTAAATAAGTATTCGAAGGTTCACAATCCCCACAGGTCTTACAATCAAAAACTATTGTAAGCATTCATCTTTGACCTAACGTGTTTCGAATACACAAGTCGCTTAAATCTGCGTATTTAAAATTAGGGCACATTCTAAGTACTTATCAAAATACCCCAATTCTTCATCTTCACAGGAACAAAAAATCTGTTATCATCGGAGGCTTTTCAGGATATAGAAATCGATCCTAATCTCGGATAGATACTTTAAGTAATTTAAGGGTGACCTTTGTGTATCTCTCCAGCATTTACCACAATTATTTTTTGTTATTCATTAGATTCGCTTGTAGAATTTTACCGTAGAGTGTTTAAAAAATTATTTTTCAATTATACACAACATACTGCATTATAATATTCAATCACAGTTATTGGATGCAAATTTGTTCGAAATGAAATTTCATTTCATAAATAGATCTGAAGTTTTCTTCAAGAAGTAAATAGAATATTAATGCTCTTGTAAGCAGAAAGGTGAGTTGTAGCGTGCTTCCAAGGATAAATACTTATTAAATTAATTTTCTTACAGACGGTCTCGCAGAAGGACGGCCAACGCAAACAAAGGTTATTTACACAAGTCTCCAGATTTGCTTATCATCCATCTGTTGAGTGATAAAATTTTCAATCAATAATTTGCAATTTAGAAATGTATTTATAATCGAGAGTGGCATGGGGAATGTGATTTACCCGTTAAAACTTCAATTATATCCTGATTATTATTATCCTGATATCCACAAACATCCTTCTCAATGATTAACTCAGGCAAATTCACGCTGAATGTTAATTGACTCTACAGTTTGTGTATAAAGAGAAAGAAGAATGTGAAAAGGGGGAAAATATATATCTGTTCAGATGTCAACCTCGTCACATACCTATGGCTCCTTATAAGTCATTTGACCCTAATAGCTTATTAGCCTAAACCGTTTTGCTTTTAGCTCAAGAAAACGAAATTCAATAAAATACTGACTTTACAGCACTGCGTGTCGATGATTGGTGGTGATTGATTTGCTGGAATTATTAACCTTAATGTATAAGTAACTCGTGAATTATTGGTGCTGAACCTCGTAATGTTGAATCTCATACAAATTACGAGAATGGCACCTGTGCTTGCACCTCTCTTTTTACTTCCCCATCACGCCAATTAATTAATTTTGAGCCACGAAAAAACGCTGGCTGCAAGTCTACTACCATATCCAGAATGCAACCTCCACGGAAGATTTAACGTGCGTCAGTCCCGGGTCCATGGTGGATATTTCGGGGCATTTTGGTTCGACCCAATGATTCGACGAAAAACGCCGGCCGCAAGTCTACTACCATGTTCAGAATGTATCCGCGGCATCCTAACTGTGTGTCGAAGGTCCTATGTATAGTGTAAAAATATTGCCCCTAACCTTTCGCTAATTTTGCTGAAGCACCATAGTTTTTAATTTTCTTTCCCTCTCTTCACCTGCTTTGAAATATTCTTCTAAAAACGCTGGAACGACCAAGGGCCGAATTAAAGATTAGAATTCAACAGTTATATTAAATTTTTCACATAAAATGTCCAATCTTTGTGTTAAGCACTTTTAAAATGTTATTGATTTTGGACTTCTTAATGATGATTTAATATCATGTAACTTCTAAATACGATCAGAGGATTGTAATTCCCAGCAAAAAAATGAAATTAATTGCTTATATATAATACCTTTAATCCTGATTAAGGCTCATTGAGAGCCGTTTTGTTACAACCACCGATGGATAATAAAAAAATGTCAACAGAAAAAGTCGAATTTATTACCAATAATTATAAATAAAAGTGGTTACTTTTCAATACTTGAAGATTTAGCACTTGTCATTTTGATAAATTTGCGTTTCGATCCCCTCTCCGAAAATTGTGACCGCCAGTGATGTGATATTGACCTGCTTTTTTTCAGAAGCCCATCATTGGTCAAAAAGTTTTATTCAAAATCCTTTATTCTTTTGAAGGAAATTTAAATTTGATTGGGTCTTAAATCAAGAATATACGTAAGCAGATCAACACATCACAATGAAACTTCTCCACAATACAATGGGCTATGTCATGAATACTCTTCCTCATTGGTTTTGAATGGCTACAAGCATTCTTTCTAATATCCTGAAGTAAACAGCCCCGTTGATCGTTATCCCAGGGGTTCATAAACTCTGTAGGCTATGCACCTTTTTCAGCTAGGTAGCCATAACATTCTACTGTTGAAAGTCTGATCTTTTCTTCGGTTTGCTTGGTGGAGTTTGCGTGCCTCCATTTTTAGGAATTTTGTCTTGCTTTTGAGGCGTGACATTCCATATTCAGGAATCATTTCCAGTAACAACAGATTTCAAGAAGACTTCACTTTCAGTATTGAAACGAGTGGGGAAATTCAACGTTGATCTTAGTAGGTTATTTTGCACGAGGTAATAAATTTGGAACCCATGGATCACACTGTGTTTTGGAGTGGGTTGCGAAATGAACATGTAAACAGATGATCAGTGAATTCCTTTTCTGTCGAACCACTTGGTCATCTAGAGAATTCTACGATATCTGTTGCCAGGTATTTCCTTCCATGTCCTCCTTCTTTATGAGGGTCAGGTCAATCTGCTTTAAATTTTCGATCCATTTACTTTCCGTCATGAAAATAAAAACTTACTGTAAACACAACATTTTTCCTCAGTAGCATGACTTCTGTAGATAAGTAAGGAAAGCATGAACCCGTGTACCCAAGTGATATTTTCAAGTGCATCAGGCAATATATTTGGAACTGCTCGATTAAAAATAGTTTTCCAGTGTGTTTTGTAACGAACATGTAAACAGATGATCGTGACACTTCGGGAAATGCTGCTCTTAACTAACAATTTTT
>BMAW01008331.1:62907-93449 GCA_019974015.1 Nephila pilipes | reverse complement strand
ATGTTGTGCTGATTCAGTTACGTATTGCTCATTTGCTTTCAGATATAAAATAGTAAATTGGTTTGGACAATCGACATTAAATCGTGCTTACACTTATTTTGTGAATGGCCTTAAAAGGCCTACAGTGCATAACATTCTTCAGTGGAAGAAGGCGATGAGGTGAGAGTTTAGTGGCAACAGGTCTGAGTAGCCCCACTGAAGTAGCTTGGTTTTACCGTCTGGAACTTTAGCTTGTAGCAGGATCAGTGCTCTTCTATAATTAAGATCTTGATCCACCTAAGGTTGATAACATTGGTGGTTGGCTCCTTCTAGCTTTGTGTTGGTGTGTGGCTCAAAACTAGAGGAACCTTCATTTAATCGGGTTCTGAAATGCGTTTGTGACTTCTCCTTCTCTTGGCTTTGTTCAGGTACTACTTAACCCTTGGGTTTTACTCTCAGGGATGGTGGACAGTTAATTGAACATAAATGGTGGAGGATGCTATTTGGTGCGTGAGGGAAGGCTTATTTCGTCAATAAAACTTCGAGGAAGAACAGTTAAATTCTTGAAGTTCAGAAAACCATTATAATAGTTGGTAAAATGAGAGGATGTTAGTGGTGACTACAGATATTTTTCTTTCATTTAAGAAAATATTAGCAGTTTGGGTTCTTTACTAATATGAAATACAGAATGCTTTCAGGATTTATCTTTGGCTCTTAGAAGAAAGAACCTTAATGTGTACGTTCAAAAGAATCTTTAGGGTGAAAATGATGAAACTGGATAATTAAAGATGTGTAATGGATTCATCATGTAGTCTTATGCAAAATTCTAGGTTCTTGCTCTAATGTTTATAGGGATGATAAATATGATTTTGGTTTCTGCTTGTTATACCTAGTGATCATCCTTTGTAAGTGATGATAATAGATATTTTATATTAATTTAACCCATGGTACTTCATTGGTAATGTCTAAGGCTTCAGAAGAACATTATTGAATCAATGAGAGTTCAAAAGTAATTCCCTGTCGAGGAATGGACGAATCAGACTTGCTCTCGCCAAAGAATCGGTATCATTTGAAGTTGGAAAACCCTGTATTGGCTGGGGACAGGCCAATTCCTTTAACTACCTCCAGTGGTGGTGAGTTAGCTCTATAAATAGTTATGTAAACCTTGAAATTATGTATGATAAATAATTGGCCAAAGATGGTAAGTTTCAATTTCACTGTAAGTGTTTTGTATTTCTTTTCTAAATTATATGGTGTGTTTTGTGTTTGTGCAGTGTCTGTTTGATATGGGGTGGCAAAGGAATCCAACCTCAAGGTGGAGAATCATTTGTGGTACTGTGTAAGCCTCCCAGTAAGTGTAGATGTTTATATTTTTGCTTAGTAGCCTGTGGTGGCACTGCAAAGTATTACAATGTGCTTTGCATGAAATCTGTATTTAATGTGGCCTGCTGAGGTGTATTGGACTGACTAGTATTTGTCTAATTTCAACTTGGTATTTGCTCATTTTTATGTTTTCCATTTCAATAGTTAAAATGTCTCAATAAGCCATTTCTATGGTTTTGGCATATCGACGTTATTATTAGACCACAAGCTTTTTAAGTATACAACAAATATAATATAATACAGGAGATTTTCGGAAGAGGTTGAATTAGCATATTGGTACGAAATACAGTCCATTGAGATCCTATTGTCCTTCTTTTCTGGGATATCACAAAATTTCACTTATCTCATTTAACACAAGAAAAATTAACAAACTTCACCGGACAACATTTGTACATCCTCCGGTATTTAGATTCATTGGACTACCATTTTATTGAATCCCTCTAAAAGCAATAGGAAGAGTAATAATTTTATCACAGATTTTCTAGAACTATCGCTCAGTTGGCTCGTTAGCAATTGACACGTGTTACGTCTGATGATCCTGCAGGAATTTTAAAAAAAATGTCAATAAATTGTCGGATACATAAAAATAGAAATGGTGTAATTTTAGTAAAGCGAGGGCTCTGTCACGTTTTTCATTTCAACTAACACTACGGACATTTTTAATGTCATATTATTTGAATTAAAAATCGCTCCCAATAATGTATGAAACATCACAGAAAATTGTTGATCTGTAGGTAATAGGATTAAGAAATTGCAAAGAATTTATTACGAAGAGACGAATCTAATACGAAGTTGGTTAGAAGTTGAATTAGTGAGCAAAAGCTATCAATCTGAGACATCTATATCAGCCCAGCGTTGAATTAGTAAGGTTTAGGCTACAAAGGATCAAAGATTCGAACTCTTATTTACAAATCTTCCGAGGACTAAAACTCAATTCGTTGGATAAAATGAGCACTTATCTATTATATTAAATTCTAGATCAGGTGCGTAAAGGGACCCTTTCTATAAACAAAGTAGGTAGAGATTGACAGTTGACCATTCATAGATATGAATAAAATATAATTATCACCACTACATGACTTCCTGTTCATTGTATTATTCATTAGAGACTCGTACATTTATGCTCAAAGCACAATTCTTTCTTAAAACTGTTATCTTAAACAAAACCTGAATATTATGCGCTAACAATCATACCAAATTCCATAAACGGTTTTCAATGTGAAGTCATAATCACATAGTTTAAAAGATGTATATGACTATTTTTACGTTCAAGACTGATTGCACAAATATATTGAAAGCAGAGGTAATAATATGAAAATGTTTTCTTTCTTAAAGAAGTATGCATACTTCTTCGAATTTGGGATTTCTAATGATCACACAATTCACTTCATCTTGTCGTAAAATTACTTAAAAGAGTTCTTAACATTCTAATTATGCATTCCTTATTTTAAAACAGTGTAGTAATTAATTCGTGAAAGGCTGTTAGGGCTTAATTAGTATGACCTTTCGCCAGAAGAGATGGTTAAAGGAGAATTTAATGTTAATCTTGAGCTCCTTTATTGATTACGCTCTTTAGCTTCAGATTTAGACGACATTTAAAAAAGAATAAGGTTCCTAACATATGAGAACGCAAAAGGGGAAAATATTTTAAGAATTTATTAGAGGTTTGTTAATTACCTTAGTGTGAAGGTTATTAAGAAAAATATTTTTTTTTCTTTTCATGAAAATGCTATTACATATTTAAGGAAGTAAATGATTATATCTTAGAGCAATGAATCTTTTTTAAAAACAATATATCGTTCTTAATTTAAGAATTTAAAAAAAGTCAGTAATTAATTCTGATATACATGTTACACTCTTCTGCGTCAGCGATTTTATTTCACTGGTAACTAGGTCTTAGTAGTAGTTACAGTTATTATGAATAAATATGTCTTTTGTCACGATAATTAAGCGGAAGTCAAGAAAAAAATTTAGTAAATTTCTAAAAAAGTGTATTCGCTATATGAAATAATATATCACGTTCCAGGTTCTGTAACTAAGTGTTGATAAGGCAAAGTAAAATTTGATTAAATGCAATTCAAATAAAACATTTTTTAATTAAAATAAAGATTTTAGAAGAACATAAGTGGTTTTAATAGAAAGTTTCATATAGAATGAATTCCAATTCTACAATTTTTTTGCATGTCTATCTGAATTTGCCATGTGGAAATGTTTGTTAAAAGTGCTCAGTGCTTTCAAAAAATAAAGTTACATTTCAAACAATTTAAAAATATTTTCTTCATCAGTTGATGCATCATACAAAGTTTTAATCCTCATACCCCACATTAACTTGTTTTAATATTATATAGATTTCTTTCTGGGAGAAAACAGATCTTCTCATGTAAATATTAAAATGTATGCTAATATAGTCTCAATGTGCATACAGACAAATAATATTCTACATTAAAATACCATATCACAAAAATGGTAAAGTAATATGATTGGAATTTTTTTGAAAAATTATATATTTAAATGTAAAAGAAATAATTGATAAAAAATAAAATATGAAAACGAAAATAAAAAAATATTAAATCAACATAAAATACGATATTTCTTAAACTTAAAAAGACATTGAGTTAAATGCATTAAGTCACGGTAAAAGAAGTCATTAAGTCTCAGTAAAAGGCACTGAGTCACAGTAATATTACACGTGTAGTTTATCAAATAAATGCACAAGCAATTTTAACAATTTTTTTTTATAAAATTTATGGTTAAGCAAGCTATCTTTTTCTAGGTACACTCCATTTAAATCAATACGCTTATGTCATCTTTATTTCAATTTTTCGAAACATTTCTGTAAGTGTTCAAGTGTTAAGTTCTTCAGCTGATTAAGTTCTTCTGTTTTAATGTGTTTCGGCATTGCCCTAGTGGTGCTCCGTATGATCATTTTACGTTTGGGAAAAAGGAATAAAATCACATGGCGTTATATCTGGTGAGTAGGGATAAAGATCAAACTTTGTGATTGAATTTCATGGCCAGAAGATAGAGAACAATCAATGCAAAATGTGAAAAAACATTATCGTGAAGCAGAAGTCAACATTCACCATGACGTAAATTTAGCTGCACTTGACTGTCACTAAATTTATCAAATCAGGAATCACCAATCTGTGATTTGCCGATCGACTAGAACAACAGGTAACATACGCTCAATCCTCAAAAACAGAGGTCGAAGGTCAACTTGGTCTTGCAACATTCCTGCAACAGTTCCTATCTTCACTCAAACACTTAATTCTTTTCAAAATGGCTATTTTTTTAGGAGAATTTCTTCTACAATTCTCATTCAACATATCATGAATTTCTCGAGGAAATTTACAGTTATATTAAATGTTAGTTTCTCAACTTTTGTGCAATAATCGCATCGATTTCCATCACCTACATAAAGGAAAAGCATTAACATCTGATCCAACCAACACTGTTCCAATCTCGGAGTTTGAACGAGTAGAAATGGATGATCGTAATCAACACAACACTCAGGGCCATGGTCATTCGTAGTGGCATGACAAGCATACAGGATCAACTTGTGTATTTATTGGTCCGGCTACGTGTACCTTCCACTAACATTTTGTATCTAATACGAGTCAAATACTTTTAAAAAACATAAAAACTGCTTCGTATTTCAATGAACTTTAAAATTTCCCGAGATTTTTAAAAAAAGGAAATGAAATAGCCAAATAAATAAGACACATAAAAGTAAAAAGAAATAACTTAAAATCTGGGAACAAATCGAAAGTGCATATTGTTTCAACTTTATGAAGTCACACTTCAGTGTTTAACAAATGTGAATTTTTCCAGTTATATTACCCTTCAGAAGTTAAAGTTGCTCTGGTAAAATAAAAAAAAAAATAGTTTAGAGACAATAACAATGAAGAGATTAAAGTGTCTATTTTCCAGTTTTACAGAAATATTTATTTAAAAGTACGAAGTGCTTTATTTGTCATTTCCAATTGCTACCGCAATTTTAAGTTCGATCATATTCTTTACCTTAAGGGTAGAATAATCATTACGTAACATGACCTTTAGAACACTTTACAGAATTCAGATAACATTTAAGAAATTTAAGAAAACTTTATTTTCCATACTACTTCGCTTAGTTCTTTTCAAGCTTTTTTCTGTTATTTTTGTGGATGGTTTTCCCCCTTTGGAAATACTATTCTACTGAAAAGTTTTGCCGGATAGTTATATATATTAAAGCTTTTTGAGGAATAATCTGAATTTTAACAAAATAAAAAAAAAAGCGCAAAATTGAATGTCAAATAAATCAAAGTGCAGTGCACTTCCATAATATTTGTAACCAGTTGATCTTAATATAATAAAATACATATGATAAGAAAATTTGACCGAGGATATATTATACGTATATAAAATATCACACAAGAAATAGTTAGGAAACTGTCAAAATAATTCTTATGGTATTCTTAGAATGCTCAAAAATTCGGTTATTGTTAGGAATGGAAAGCGGAAACTATTCCGTGTCTCATTCAAAAATTAACCAAAAATCCTACTTATCGCATTAACTACAAAATTGGATCCGAGTAAGGAACAAATTTATATACTGTTATAAAGTCCAGTAACAACAATCCGATGAGCACTTAGTCCTCTGGCACCAATGCTAAGTGCACGACATTCTCATTAACCTTCAAACTCCTCTCAGAATTTAAACACATCTAATCTCTCTCTCTCGCTATCTACTCAGTTTGATTCTCCTTCTAATCATCACACTTATCACTCTCTCTCAAGTCAAAGTTTTCAGATCAAGTAGCTTCATAGATTAGAGTCATAGAGAGAGTTCTCAAAGTGTTATTTAAGGCAGGAAACGTGGGAGCTAAAATGTAAAACTTATAAATTTCTTAAATTTAAATTACAATTAGTTAAAAAGGAATTTCACTATACTTTATATTTTGTCTTGATATGTTATATTTTGCTAGATTTAGTTTTCAATGGAAGTGTACCATTAATAAAATAGTTTTATATTAACAGTAAAAACCGAATTTTATTATTTCGTTGGAGAACAGATGTTAAGTTTATGACGACATTTTCATTTTGATTTTCCTAAAATTAGCAATTTTTTTGTCTTTTTCTGATAATACCAAAATTGAAAATTTCTCCTAATAAGTGGAACGGGATTTATGTAGATTGGATTGAAATTATTCATGTATAATTAATAGTATTTGGGGAAAATTCATACGTAAGCAGTTAAACGTTGAATATGTGAGTGGTAGTCAAGTGAGAGATAATGATAGTGAGCTAAAGTTATCAAGATAAATATCTATACAAGAACCCGCGTTGAATAATGAGAATTATTTGTGAGTGCAGATCGAATTTATGAATGGGTTAAAGATTTAACCTTTATCTTCAATTTTTCTAAGAACTCGAACTCGAATGGGATTGGTACAACGAACGTTCTTTACTGCAATTAAACATTAATCTGAATTATTAGTTGCGCTGAATAAAATAACTTAATTATCTTCTGTGAATGACTTTCTTGGCATTTGACTATATATAATTTTATCTTTTGTTGATTTTGACTGTGTGATAAGCTCAGTAAAGACAGAAGAAGGAATTAATAATGGTATATTATAAGTTATTTAATGTTTAAATAATAATCTGGTATCATTTTACTTTTCATAAGATAATTATTTTAGTCTCTAGAATCATTTAACAAAGTTATCTATTCTAGAATAGGGTTCAAAAATTAAAATTATTCCACTAAAGGCAATCCTCAACTACGTGCTAAAAAGACTGTAGTTATGTTTGAGAGGGATTCACATGTGTGCAACAATGTTTTTCGTGTTTAAGGTAAAATTAATGGATTAAGCTACTGTAAACTCTCGAGAAAGCTTAAAATAACCTATCGGTTCAAAAGACTTTCCATTAGGACCCATAATTTTCTCCATCTAAGCAATGCAAAAACCCATATCGCAAGTATAAAATAACATAAATTAAAGAAACTTATCATTAGAAAACAATCAAACATCATTTCTCTTGTATCGTTTGAACTTAGCAGCTAATTACATTTGCTCGAGTTCCGCAAAGAAGCATTAGATGGAGAAAGAATCGGAATAAATGGAAAAGTAAAATTTATACTCAGCTTTGTACATGCCCGAATTAACTTCAATCAAGAATTCAAAATTTCTCAATGCTCTAAAAATATATAGATTTAATATATAGATAGCAACTTAAAAATATATAGATAGCAACTTAAGAAAATTAAATGTGAATGTTTGCTGTGGGGGTGAATGTTTTTTTCTAAAAGATTCCTCTAAAAAGGGAGTTGGTAGAAGAGAAAATAAAACTCCCACGCACAATGATGTTACATAGTGCTCTCGCTAAAGCCGAAAGCAAGCCTTTGTATATGTTTGTAAATTTATCTATCGGAATCAATGCGAGTGTTTGTGTGGGTTTGCAATGAACAAATTATAAACAAAATTCTGAGTTTCTTTGCTGAAGATATAAAAAATGCCATGATTGCAATTTTTTAAGAAGTATTTCAGAAAAAATTGCAATCATTGCATTTGAAGGATTCATAGTGGTACCACTGTACCACTATGAATCCTTCATTTTTAATTTTTAGGAACACTCATTTTATGCAAAATATAGCTGTTCTTAATGTATTTCAATAAAAATGTTTGATAAACAAAAACTGAATTTTTGTTAGTGGGAGGAGTGGTATTTAAACTAGTAATAATGAGATTAATAAAAAAAGAATAGTTAAATTGTAACTTAGAACAGTTAAATGAAGCAATTTTAGAGTTATTTAGAAATAACAAAAAAAAAATTGGCGCAATTTTTTTACAATATAGTCTATTTCTTAATTGATTAAAGGAAAATAAAAGTTGAATTTTGTTTTTATTTTGTATTTTGTTCTCTTAAAATGTCAATTTAGGTACCAAAATAGTCAATTTTTATTCATCTATAAAACTTAGGGCCTAATTTCTTCGAATTTTGAGTTCCAAAGGCAATTTCAGATCTACACTGTGAAAGAAATTCCAATATTATAATTTCGTCTTGTTTCAAAGTGTTGATTGGATTATATTGGCAACGGGAGAGAAATGGGAATATTCTTTCAAGAAAAACAAAAAGGTATGCATGATTGATTTATATAAATGTGAACTAAATGCAGCAGGAATGTCTTTGAATGCAGACTTTGCAATTTTAAATCCAATCAAGAGATAAGGGTGACACCTTTGCTGGCACTCGCTTCTCCGCATCCACACAATGTTACGAGAAGTCTTAAGTTCCTATAAATATAATCCGCATCAATCCCGTTAAATTATAGTCTCTGAAAGGGCGAGAACTTATTCTCTATACACCGATACCAGTTCATTAGGTTATCTTTAAGAACCTGTGATAAATTCGCATTTGATTTTTTTTCGTAATGATATTTTCAAAATTCTTACTTCGCATTTTGAGAGAGATTATATGCAGAAATTCGTGAACTTTAAATACAAGATTCCAAAAATAAGGCTGCACTCAAATGTCAGTTTATCACTTGTAGTAAAATAGTGATGCGAAGATTTTAAATACATTGCTTTATTTGAGATATAATGTCTTCAAGACCATACACTTTTTATTTGTCATCTTATTTTTACTATACTTATTCTACTTGAAAGTAACTTGTGTCGATTATGTAATATACTTTCCTAGGTATCGTTAAGCGATGAGAACTGTGGCGCCTTCTGATCACTTGCCCTTCACGCTTGCCATCACTGTACCACTATGAGAATGAACCAGAAGTTCTAACTTGGCAAACTAGTCGAAATGAAATTAAGTCCTTTTTCACCGCTTTATGAGATAACACTGGATAGAAATCAGAGAGGAATTTATCCGATTCTCTCTTCCGTTTCGGACGCTCTTCTTTTTCCTTTTTTTTTTGTTAACTGGATAAGTCGTTAGCTTATGTTTCCTTGATTTCAACTTATTTTAAATGTTTTAATAATCAAATATTTATTCATGTTAGAATGTGTAGTTTCTGATCTTATTGTGTGAAGTTTAAATACATTCTGATTCGGAGAGAGTTGGATAACGCTTCTCCAATTGTCTCTGGTGACCCAGTATGAAGGCGACCGATAAGGATATTTCGTTGAAGCAGCGAGAAATCAGAGTACCCCCCTCTTGAGAAGTTCACCTTTTCCTGAAGAGAAAAGACCATCTTAAGTGACGTCGCTTTTGTTCTGACGACGAGGTGAAAACTGAAATTAAGACTTGATATCAACCACCACTTCAGAAATCCTTCTCCGAAGGGTTTCCCCGAAATTTTTCGAAATTTTACTTTTCGGGCTATATCGAAAAGTCAATAACATATTACATAGATGATACATGTAACTTTCAGGTACGCACAAGAATTGAGAAAAAAGAGTAACAAATAAAAAAAAAAAAACTAACGGCCATAGAAGCGAATATTTTCAATAAATCCCTATTTTTTTTTACATATTACGAAGTGTGGTTAACTCTTTCAGCCATGAAAGATATACTTATCCCCTACGTCATCAATTTTTAAACAATAAAAGTAAGCGTGGGTAGAAGTAACTATTATTATATAAATCTGTTGAAGATGTTATTTTTTTTAATTTTTTCTTTCCTTTTTGTACGCAACATAAGCAGAAATTAAAAACCTGAAGTGATATTTGAGTGGCACTTAATTGGTAGTGGTTAACATTCTTCCCATTAAACAAAGGATATTAAAAATAAAATTACTTTTATTAAATGAATTTATTTTCTTAAATCAATTTTGATCCCAAAATAGTTTAATGTAGATACGGAAAAATTGCCCAATAAAAGATTAAAATAATTAATTATATTAAATGTTTTAATCCGAAACTAAATATATTCCTATATTTTTATAGATATATTCTTCGAATAAAATCTTGAGAATTCCAGTAATTTGCTACGATCACAAGGTGGAAATTTTTTCCTGCCTATTACTTTTATCTGAAACAACAACGAACTAAATTGCACCATTAAAATAGTTTAAGTGGATCGTTTCTCACAGGAAGTCGAGAAACGATCGCCGTGTAAAAAAACTATTTTGGAAAGATAGTTTTATAATAAATGAGAAAATGTTCTTTCACAATTCGTTTTAAATTGTCTGAAAATCAGAACTTTTCTGATAATATTTCGAAGTTGAGTTTCATGTATTTCTGCGTTGATTTACACAAGTTATTTAGATACATTTCTATCAAATGATAAATTGTAACTATCATTAAAATATTAAATTGTTCTAAATTGTAATCTCTTTTAAAATCTGGAAATATTTCAAGCTCATTATTTTGCTTAGAGACAAATTTAATAAGTATTGTTATAATAGGTTAAAAAGGGTACCTTTGATTATTTGTAATTTTTTTAATTTAGAATATAACAATCAGTTGGAGAAATATTATTGTTTTTTTTTCTTCTTGAAAATGTATTTTAAGTATTCTTTTGGATACTTTTTTTTTCAAAATCTACTTACCGTAAAACCTTGACTATAATATTCTTTTTTTTCCCCATTTGGGTCCATAAAAATGAGGCATAAAAATGAGGCTGCAAATAGTATTTCTGTAAAAATTTATAAAAAAGGTTTTTAAACATTGAACGTGCACCAGCTGTAAGAGATTGTTGTAACATGTGTGTTGCGCAGGTGTTCTTTTACATCATCAGATGAGGGTGATGATGGCGATATATATCACGGCGTCACCAAAAATTATGGTTTGGACGCAACAATAATATATCAGCTGTGTTCTAGTGAAAGTAATTAAGATCGATAATTTTTACAGTATTGTTTGTTTTGTGTTAAAATTTAAATCTTTTCTATCGAATTTGACGTTTTTGTTTCCTTTTGTTAAAGGTTTAAATTTTGTTGTTAAATACTTGTGCTATTTTTAAATAAAATATTGAAAAGTTATGAGTGAGAATTATATTCAATTTTTTTAATTTTTTCTGAAAATATAGTGCAAAATCAAGCATACGTTTTATACACATGTTCGTTTTATAGTCAAGATGTTACGGTAAACATTAGGTCTCATTTTCAAACGTTATATAATGTGGTTATTTCCCATACAGTAAATGTACTTTTTTTTTACAAACTAACATTGCGCAATGATTGTATAAAAATGGTGGTACATGAATCAAAATTTAAAAAGATTAAGCTCTAATATGAAATTTTGAACTTATAATTTCTTTTAGTGTGTGGAATGTTACGCTTATAAATATACACTAGAAATTATTAAAGTTATATATAGTGTAATTTATATAAGAAATATCTAACGATAAACTGACAATCTATAAATGTAAATGGTCATTGCTTATTATTTATGTATATAAATTCGATTTCTTTGTATAAACAAATATATCAGTATCTAGATATCTCAATTCTAAATTATGACTTCCGTTGCTTTTACTTTCAAATAGCACAGGTAGAAACAAGTCTTTAGAGCATGGATTTTTTTCAAACTTTACACTTTGCGTAACATAATTTTTTATACCTTAAATTTTAAGAGGAAATTGGAACATTGAGTCGAATTGAATTTATTCAACAATTAGTTTTAATAATTTATTTTATTATTTAAAGTTTATTAAATTTATGATGTAAAATAAATACATGTAAAGTTTTTATCTCAGTTAAGCATTATGTTAATCAATTAAGTTACATTTAATTACAATAAAAGAAAACGATAAATTTTGTCATTAAATTGAATATATTTGAGGTAAATGTTATTCAAAATAAAGCAAAAATAAATTATTAAATTGAATATTATTTCAGCTACATGCAATTAAAATTAAAGCAAACGATAAATTATCAAACGAAGGATTTGGTAACAGATTGGGAAACAAGGTGTAAAATTTAATTCTTTATAAATAATTAGTTTTTATCAATTACATTTTATTAATTATATTTAAATTATTGTATTAGTTATCCAAAATAATCGCGTATCGTAGAAAATTTCAGTTCAATTGAGCACTTTAAAACATCAGAAAAAAAAGCTTTTAAAGTCTTGAACCAGACAACGTTACAATTGACCCAGACATAGTTACAATGTGAGTTAAAGAAAACTCATTAAAAAAGAGGAATTCTTAAACATTACATAAAATAAGATTATCTTTTTCCTTGTCTTTAACAAGGAAAAAGGAAAAAAAGCTTACTCAATCAATCTTTTAATTTCTACTTCTTTTACTGCAAATAATTTTTAGAAACGTTTTTAATTTTTCTTTTTATTGCTTTCACTACATCTTGTTTATAGTCAACAAAAATGACAAAATCCTTACAACGTATTCTTATAATATATATAAATCCTTAAATTTGTTTTTAACTTGCCTTGCTGATAGTAAAATATTTTATGTAGCGTAAAAATGCAAGTTAGGGGCTTAAAATTTAGTGTTTCTCTAATATACGAAAAGCCTTTTTAGTATCATTTATAAGTTTCCTATCTAATTTGACCTACCAGCCCTTCTCGAGAAAAAAAATTACTTACTGCCCTTTATCAGGAAAAAATAAATAATGAATATTGTCCATGAAATCAACAATGTAATAGTGACTTCTTAAATTTTTAATACATCTTAAAAATCATTTCTAAATGTCAGAAAAGGAAATCAATCTTGCAGAATACATTCATTTTTACCCTTTCTAAGGTATTTTATTCCATGCAATTAAAAGCAATATATTCTAGGCTTGAGAAAACTAATTAATATTAGCATTATGCTTGGATCTTAATCACTTTCACTATCGAGGCGACATTTCACTGTCAGTTTCATGTCGAGACGACTTTAATCTTATCAATGTCTGTGTTAATTAGAAAAAAAGCTTTGTTGACCGAGTCAGAACTTACTCACACATATTAAGATGCTCCGAATGGGGCACTGCGCATGTTGTGACTCCTTCATGCGCAAGTAAAAAAGGTATTGAGAACAGAGTCATAATGTATCTGTACCAAACTTAAGGAGGATTGCATCTTGTTTAACAGATGTTTAGAGCTATTTACTGAAATAACTACATGTTCCTTATTATTTTTAATGTTAACCAAACTTTTCTGACATCTTTTTCTTTTTTTAATGTTAACCAAAACATTTGAAATGCTACTTAACAAAATTATGCCAATATTATTTTCCCATATATTTGCCTTAAAGATCTACATATTTTTAACGACGCATTTTTTTAAATTCCTGGGTTGTATGAATGTAACAGAAGGCTCTATTGCTATTTCACTTCAATTAGCTTCGGGAAACTTTTCTATATAAAATTTTTAGAGTAAACCTTGCCCTATTAAATGAAATAGAACTTATGCAGATTAGATTATACAGTAATAGAAGAATTATTGAAGCGATTTCGAACCAAGGTATGACATTGGAACTAGTCATTCGTAATTTAAAGAACTATCAATGAAATTATAGAAGAAATAAAAGAAAGAGTTTATATTTCTCTATTCCAGTTAATACACTCATTGAAACTAAAGTCTGCAACTAAGAGTCGAATTAAATTATTATCCTCAGCTCTTGTTTAATTACATTTAATAAGTTTAATTGAAGAGAAAGCTATATCAACTATTGAAATGTAATATTTAAGGAAGTAAATAGTATGAAACTGATTAGTATCATTTTTCGACTCTTTCTACATTCTTAGATAATTTGATAGTCTTTGTAATTAACCACTCAAGTTGCTATCGTTTTAGATGGGACAATTTGGCGTACCAGATAAATTTCAAATTTGAAATAATTTCTTTTTTACATTTCGCTTAAATATATTCAATTTAAAAAAACAACAACTACCGTTTACTTTTAATTTAATTACATGTAGCAGATATAATATTTAAATTATTAAAAATAATTTATCAATTGCTTTAATTTCAATTACATTTAGCTTAAATATTTTCAATTTAGTAATTTATCGTTTCGTTGAATTTTAAAATCGGAAATTTTTATATTGTCCTTTTCTCGATACTTCATCGTTTACTTTAATTCTCATATTTAATTGAGTAATTTAATAATAATTATATAAAAAAGGCACCTTGGGTGGTTAAACCTGTTCTTTACAACACTTTGCATAGAGCATTTCTTTCTCCTATATTAATTATATTAATATTGGCAATGGTAAGCGAAAATAAAACAGCAGGCATTAAATAAAGAAGTCGGTCGTGTACAAAGGCAATTGCGCAGAAATTCATTGATTTTTTCATTCACTGAAAATCATTCTTCTCCATCTTTAGCCGTTTTAAATAAATGGTAGTCCGGACAAAAGAGATAATGTTCCAGAGTTATTCAGTGAAGTTTTCTTGATAGTTCTTGCATTACGCCAGCTATACAGAATTTTACTTTGTCCTGGAGTAGGAGAACACAATGGATTGCAGAGGAATGTCTTTTTGACCGATATTCTGTTTCAAGCTTCTCCAAAAGTTTACAGCTTCGGACATGAATAACGATGAACACAATAACCTATGAAACTAAAAAAAAATAAATAAGATTTTTTTAATTGATTACTAAATTTTGCCTTTACTGGAGAAGTTCCAGAGCGACTGAATATATTATGATAGTCAGCAACTGAATAAAGAAAATATAATGAATAAAATGATGCTCAAACAGTAATTTAAACTTCATCAATGTTAAGTATGTTAGAATCTTCCCTCTAAGAAATCCCATTTGGTGGTGCCCATCTCCGTTTCTGTAGCCATAGAGCTTGGGGAGCTAATTACTATATAGGCTAAGTGGCTAACCCGACGCTGTAACCCCAGCGAACTTGGTACTCATTTATCGACTCCTTAAGGATGACCGTCGGAGGATGACCCTTTAACCCATACCGAAGCAACCAGAAAACGTGATTATAAAGCTCGTAATTATAATTGACAATAGTGGCAATAATAATTCCTGTTTCAATTCACTATCACTGAATCGATTATTGAACTAAGTTTCATCATCTAATTCCATTTTTTCGTTGTAATTACTAGTTTGTTCTTTATTTTGATGAATTAATTTATGCAACGTTGACGACACTGAATGCAAGTGTTGCTTTTATTAATGTTTAACAATCAATGTTCTTAAGATTTCTTCTCCATGGCTTTGATTTAGAAATTTTGAATCGAAAAGCCCGGCATATAATTAGAATTCTAATAGAATTCTGGTTTCTTATATGTTGTACAGAACAACGATATAACTTCTATAGCACTTTCCCTTTATCGACTGAATTGCAGCTATAGACCCATCCATAGATGTGTAATATCTATGTTGCCATGTACCGTCTACAGAAACATCACATTTAACAGTCTCGGATGAAAGAACTTCCTCCTCCACTATTACAGTTGCAGCCCTTTTTATAGATTCCTCAGTTACTTCTGAAACCACTTTCAAAAGATTTGATTCTTGACCTGTGTGTATAGTTTTGGTCAGTACAGGTCAATTCAGTGTTCAACATAATTTGAGAGCACCTGCAAAACATTTACCATTTTGTCACTTATTATACTCTAATTTAGTATTTATTTCCGGGACATTTCATTTTTCTTTGTCGGTTGTGGTAGTCTAGTGGTCATGGTCACGGATTCACGACCGATGATTTTTTGTCGAGTCATGGGTTCGAGCCTTGATGCCACTAAAGACCCACCTCACACTCGAGGCTGATACACTTTATATCTGTCGAAATCAAAGTCCTCCGTTGGTGTGGTACGGAAGATAGAAGAGGAAGGTTGTCCTCGTCTTTTGACAGAGGGTCAAAATGACGAGGCACTTCTCCAACAGTCTTCGTGGTGCTTATAGGGCGAAATTGACAAAATATACCAACCAGTCAACACTATTCTTTAATGAAGCAAATGCAAAGGAAAAAAAAACTTCACAGAATTTTCATTTTATGCAAGAGGAGAGAACAATGCCATATCTCAAATTCTCAAATAATTCCACATTCTCGTCAAAACATTTTAGGCAGGAAATCTTATCAAAAGCACTAGAAATAAGCTCATGTTCAAAAATTCTAATACTTAACATTACTGCACAAAGTTCTTTCGGTGTTGATAATATGATACATCTTAAGTTCGAGGAGCCAGCAATCCATACTGAAATTGATGTTGAAAATACTACTATTATATTTTGAAATCTATTTCCTTAAAAGTGACGTTTACACTTTCTGACAATACATCTAACCATACTAAAGCAAAAAAAATCAGATTAAAAAGAAGGGATACATTTTTCTACATAGTCAAAGCTTTAAGCAAGAAAGTCAAGCGTATATTTAAAGAAAATCGCTGTTACAACAAATTTAATGCCAGATTTTACAGATACGTAAGGAAAAATGCGTTGCCAAAAAAGTCATTTTCATTTATTGATATTTATCCATTCTAATTTCTGATTAATTTTTTGTATATTAAGTGTGAAATATTTCATATTAAATATCAAGAATGAGAAACGTAAACAAACATTTAAGATCACTTCCGGTTTGCAGGTGAGCCTTTTCGGTCAGAGATTGATTGAGTGCTTATTAACATCACTTTGAGAAGTGATACCTGAGCTACTTTGAGCTTTTATCAAGTGAGGAGAACTGAACTGGCACTTCCTTCGCCAAACTTCCACAACATGCCAACGGAATGACTTAGAGCCGTGTTAGATTTTAAGTGCATCGGCTCCATTGCGCAGTGGATCTCTTGTGACAGGACTGGAATCTACGACTCCACGAGACGAAGCCACCCTGGAGTTCGCGGCCATGATCACCGTACTATCGCGGCTATTTTCGGTCAGAGGAGCTCATGATAGTTATACTTAAACAGCTATAACTTGGATTCTAAATAAAATAGGACAAATTAGAGTGATAAGATAAAAGATTGAATTTTATTATGAAAGGAAACATTTTTTAAAAAATGATATTTTGACCAAAAATGTTGTTTTGAAAGTGTATTCTCACCTTAAATAAATAGTTATATATTTCTGGTTATCACACTCATTTTTGATAGATTGATACCTTATAACTTTGGAAATAATCATTAAGATACGTTTTGTGAGGAATATTGGTCCAAATTTTAATCATTTTTCACTTAAAATGATTAAAATTTTAAGTGAAAATTTTAAGTGAGTCATTTTAAGTGAAACATTTTTCATCATTCATGCTTAAAATTTTAATCATTTTTCCCTTAAAAGGTCATTATGTGTTCCAGTATGTGCGGGAACATTTTATTTTTTGACATTAGGGCGAAAATGGTCTATGAGCTAATACCATTAAGTACTTATTTTCATATTGTCTAAACATTCAGAATGCGATACAATTTCAAAGAAAACAAGTAAAGAGTTTAGGTCTATAGGGCTCTCTCATCTCTAATAAATTTCCATTCTGATGCAGTTAAACAGTTGTAAGGTCGGAAAGTCCACATAATTGCCCAAAAGCAGGCACAAAGATCTTCAAAACTTTAAAAGGAACATTTCCTAGTTAGATTGAAGTAAGAAAAATAGATCTATAAATATTTCGTATGTTCTATATTGTTACAATTATCTATATATTTTATTTATCTATAAATCTCACATCAGGCTGATTAAAAAGAACTACTCGACCTTCAACGTGAACTCACTTCCTTTTCAGCCGAACAAGAGATCAGAATTATTCTGTTAGAGTTTGCTTTATAATCAGGATTCTCAAGTAATATTTATTTCATTTTATTCACTTTTTCATAGAACACTCTAACAAAATGTTATACTTGACGTATTGACAGTCCTTTAAAAAATTCTAAGACAATTTTAAATTTGAAAATTATGAAATAAATAAAAAGGTTTCAAATATCATTTCGATCACTTGTCTAAAAATCAAAGATGCATGAACTTTAATATGATATTTGCCCTCCATATTTTCTGATGACTCTATTCTTTTTCTTTATATTTAAATGCCCTCGTGGCTAAGTTTAATTTCAGGAATATTGTGCCAATCTTGCACTAAGGCTACTTAAAGTTTCAGATCTGATAAGTACTGTTTATAATTAGCAGACATTTTGCGATAAAATATACGTAAAAGGTTTTCTAGGGAGTCCAAGTCTGAATTTCGATTTGACCATGGCAAAACGTTAATTTTTGTTTTCTTTTTAAAACCATTATTCGGTAAAATTAGATGTATGATAAGGAGTCTACAGAAATAACTACCTAGCACTACCCAATAAAAGCCTAATTGATATCAGATGATCATACAGCATAGTTTGATATTGTGCAGGGCTCATACATCCCGAAATTCGTTACGAATATCAGAATCCATCATGACTGAAGGCTCCCCAAAAAATTACTCCTCCGATTTATCGACTGAAATACTATTTCGATTCCTTCCTGAATTCGTAGCAATAGTTTTTGTATCCATCGGGGCTGTGAAAGTTAAATTTCTTTTCATCAAAAAATATAAATTTTTTCCTCTCATTGTTCCCATGACCTGACATTTTAGCCTATTTCTGTCTGTCTTCTCGGTGATGTTTTAATTACTTAAGCGAGTTCTTCATTTTCATATATTTTATATTTGTATGTATGGTTTAAAACTCTTTTAACTGTGACATGGGAAGAGTTTGGGCTGAAAAGTTCCGAATTTCGGCGAGTCGAAATACCTTTATTAGTTGATTATCAAAATAATTGTTGATCATCCTATGCTGTCAAAATTCTTCAGCCAGATTGATCTATTTTGTTTGAATAACCTTCTCTTATTATGACATTGTGAACAGAAGTTTTAGAATGCTTCATTATTATAATCTAACAGACTCTTACCACTAAGCCTTCCTCGACTGCAACTCAGACTCTGGAACAAATCTTCTACCCCGGAATAAATAAATCTCTTGAATAATTCCACTTTTAATCCAATCACATATTTCAACCTCTCTTTCCACCTCTTTCAACTCCTCCTTCAACCTCTCTCAACTTCTTTCAACTCCTCCTTCAATTTCTCTCTACTTCTTCAATTTCTCTTTCCATCTATTTCAACTTCTCCTTCAAACTCTCTATCACGACTTTCTATCGGAGCTTAAATATTTCCTAACTCTCCCGCTTCACTTCATTTCTACCTGCTTTCTATCTACATATTTACGTTTCATTTTTGATTGGGCAAAGGTTGTTTAGCAAAAGCAATCAATCTTAATTAAAAGTCCCCAAGGTTAGTGAAAAGAAACCCCGAATAGCCCAATGTCATAATATTACATAGAAATAACTGACATATATATACGTAAAAGTGATTTTGCATAATTATTTATCTTTACATAACAGTAAAATTTTCTATTTTATTTAGATTATGTAAATAATCTAAACAAAATAGAAAAGTTTTGTTTTAATTTTTATTATAAGACTCGTCGTGCAGCGGAGATGATGTAAGTTAAATCTTGGCCTCGAGGCTTTCCTTTGTTGAGGAGTGAAAATCTCGAGAAGGATGTACCTGCTCAGGTATTGTTCTTACCATTTGACCAAGGTTAGCAATTATATGTTCAGTCACCTGTACTCTCGTGTTGCTTCTCAATGCAACGTTAATAATAATCATACCACTTTACATAAGTTATTATTAAAACTATAAATGACATCTTTTGACAAACCAAAATATATTTCTGGTTGTAGCTCATCAGAGACGAGGATGAATTGATAAAATTTAACAGCTGTCAGTTATTTCAAGGGTGACTTCCATCCAACTTTTCAAAATAAAATTTTAATTCTTAATAGAATTTTAAATGAGCACACATTAGAAAAGTTCTTTCAACAGTATATAAAGTATTAAAGAAATAAAATAATAATGAAAAAAAAGTAAAAAACTTTCAAAACAAAACTTATAATAATTCTTTTGTCCTAATCTTTAAAAGTATTTTTCTATCCAAAGTATTTTATCATACTTAGAACCACGCTCTTGTATAAATCTAATTTAAAAGAATTTCATTTCTGTGGGAGCGAAACATATTTAAGCAGTTACGCAAATCCTTATTTAAATTTGCGCAGCAGTTGAAATTCACTCTTCGTCTCAAGATTTCCAATTTAAAACATTTCAAGAAAAAATTCCTCAAAAACTGTTATAGCTGCAATTTTCTGAATGAAATACGTTTTCACTTAAAGGGAAAAAATGAAGTTATAAAAAAAAATTCAGAGCTTATTCAAAAATCCCAACTTTATTATTCTAATGCTCCAAAGTTATGGAATTTCTCATAGATTACACTTTATATCTCGAAAGTAATGCTGGGAAACTGTTTTAAAATGCGAATGAATTCTAGAAAACTTTTTATTACTTGTAAATTTATTTATATTTTTTTCACTGGGTCTTTCTTTCAACAGGGATTCAACACACTTAAGCAAAATAAATTTCAGTGGCTTACATTAAAAAGGCGTTCAAAATCTTAAGGCATTCAATAGAACTTTTTATTGTTTTAAACCTAGAAGGAATCACATTCATTTTATGTCGATATTTTTCAACAGGATTATGAGCACTGAATATAAACAAAAAAAAGTGTTAACTTTGAAAGAAAATTATTCATCACTGTTTTGTATGTAGTTATTGAATAGATAAAACGTGTATTTTAGAAATATGACACAAAATAGTACCACACTGTTGGGTTCGTAAAAAAACAATGATTAATTCCCCCTAAAAGCTTCTGCATTACTGTGAGAAATATTTCATTTCATTTGAGCTTTGTTTAAATGATGAGGACTGAAGCTACTACAGAAGAATTAAGCATGCGAAAAACATCATCGACCGGCAACTATTTAGAGTAAAGCTTTCTATTTCGAATGAAGTTCCTCTCAGTTCTGTAAACAAATCCAATACTCGGAGCCTTCATTCGCATTATTTTTTTTGTTTCAGCGAAAAACAATAGAGAAACGAATTATTGTGAAACTTAGAAACACTGCTACTGAAACATATAATTTATAGAAAGAAGTGTATGGGAATGAATCTATAGCACTTGAACGTGTTTTTGAAAGATTTAAGCGTTTTCAACTTGACCGAGAATATGATTCACGCTCGAATCGTCCTTCTTCGACAAAATCGGAGGACAATTTTAACAAAATCTGTAATCTGGTACGATCTGACCATCGGATAAGTATTCGTATAATGGCTGAGATTGTTGGAATTGACAAAGAATCCGTATGGCAAATTTTACATAACACTCTTAACATGCAAAAAATGTGTCAAAATGGTATCTAAAATTCTCCCGTTTGAACAACAAGAAGATCGGAAAATATTTACACTGACACTTTGAATGCCATTAAAAAGGACCTAATATAATTGAAAAAGATAATGACATGTGACGAATTGTGGTTATTTTACTTATGATCCTGAAACAAAGAGCCAATCCAAGCACTCGAAGAGCCTATCTTCACCAAAAGCCAAAATAATCTTGAAAGAGCAAATTAAGATTCAAGACAATTACGATTGTCTTTTTTTATATTCATTGAATTGTGTACCTTCACTGTATTCTTGTAGGTCAAACTATTAATTTACATTACTGCCTTCACGTCCTTGCTGACCTCCGTGAAAGAATATGAATTAAATAACATGAATTGTGGAAGTACAAGGAATTCTACATTGTATGTTAAGGGGATTCTGATCAAGTACAGCTTTCCAGTGTTAGACCATCCGAAATATTAGCCTGATCTTGCACCATGTGACTTCTACCTGTTTCATAACGTAATAATTGATTTAAATGTTACAAGATTTGAGTCCATAGAAGTTGTAAAAGAATATAGGTATGTGTCCTGAAGGAGCTGTCAGAAGAAGACTTTGAGCACTGTTTTGAACAATAGAAGATTCGAATGGAGCGTTGTAGGGATACAGGAGAGTTGTATACTGAGGGTGATAATAAGTAAATAAGTAGGAATTCAAATTAAAATGTTTTACAGCGTCAAACTCGTTATTTACTAGCCACATCTTGTGTTTATAAGGAACAAACACAAATTTCTGAATATTATAGAATAGACTATTATACCATGACTCATCGGTTATGAAAATAAAATTAATGAATGCTATAGAAAAGCATATTTTTAGATTAAAATGGTCAAAAATTTCATGGATGAAGTCTTTGATTGAAATAAATATTACATCAAAGAACCGGTTGAGGGTTGTTAGTTATTTCATTCTGAACTAAGAAGTATGTAAAGAAAGCATGACACCCTTTAATCGATTCAAATGTGTAATTTGACTCAGAAGACGTTTTCGAATGAAAAGATAATCACAGGTTCACCGTAGTCGTCTGAAAAAGGATAACGAAGTGACGGAATATTTTAGCGTTCTGATAATGAAAAAAGAAATTGTATGGTACGTAAAAAAACAATCATTTGTAGGTCCAAAATAAATATCAACATCTTTTGAAGTCTTTCACAGTTCTTCGGGAATAGTTTTGAAACAATGCATACTATGTCGGAACGAATTTATTTAAAAATGAGTTTAAATTTAATTTCCGCATTTTAACTTCCATTTCTTTAATCTAGGTTAACATGTAGTTTTAAATCTATTATTAAGCATTGCTGCAATGATTTAACCATACCTCCTCAATCTGTTGGTATATATTATATTGATAAAAATCAAACAATAAGGTTTAAATATTAAATTCAAGCACTCACATATTGACACTTAAATTTAATTAAGAGTAGAAATATTATATGAAATTATTGTTTCAAATTATTAAAATTAGTTCTCAAGAAATAATTTAACTACTCATAAAAAGAGGTTTCGATACGAAGAAATGAAGAAGCCTATCTGGAAATACTTTTATAATAATAGCAATAAATAATAACAATAAATAATAATAGCAATAAATAATAATAACAATAAATAATAATAACATCAATTTCATAAGGGACGAAAAGAAAATTGTTACAAATGAGCTTCAATGAAGCGGGGCGAAATTTTGCCTTATCGTATTAAAAGAAATTTATAGTAATATTTTTAGGACAAATCTTTCTTTTTGTTATCCTACATCCCTAAATCTCCAAATTTTGCTGTCTTATTATTATAAAAACAGTTGTTTCTTTGCCTTTTAATGTTTCAATTCATGTTAAAGTGTTTGCCATGCTAAAGCGTAACAATAATATATAAATAAGACGATTTCAGTACATGCAAACATTTTAGTTGAAAGAGCGTATCTTACATCATACCTCTCCTAACAGTTAGGTAGTAACCCTCATCATAATTATAAGTAACGTTTTAAAAGGGAAAAATAGCATAATTAATAAATTTAAATTTACATTCGTCGTCGAAATCCATTGCATTCAGAAGGAAGCTAAGCATGTAAATGGAAATTAATAAATTGTTTCATCTCTGTTAAATATGCAATTTATTAATGTGTCAGCCTCTCTTGCTATAATGATTTCAGCAAACAGGAGACTAACCTCATTACTAAGGATCCTGTAAATGGGGCTTTTATAGAGCGTACTTCTAACTAGTATGTTTGACCTTAATTCATAGCTTTGAAGTTTAGAATGCCTTTGATAAGAAACCTACAGTCATTTGGATGCCTTTGAGAAGAGACGAATCGTGGGACTGCATGAAGACGAATAGTCAATCCATTGGATAGTGCATCATAGTGGTCGCACAGATGTTTCAGTTTCCCGTTGTTGACATATTTAGGTACAAAGAAGTTATTGCTCACGAAAAAATGGCTCACGGACTGAAAGTAAAGAAGATCGAAGAATTTTCCGGCAATCACACCAAATTCCACAATTGCGAGCATCATGCAAGAAGTAATATCCTCTCTACATCATCATCTAATTGCCAGTAACATTAGCAGACGACTACATAATTCCAGATTACTTATACGGAGATTATTCCTGAAATTACTTCTGACATCTCAGAAATGTCATCAGAAACTGTAATGGTGCTCCAAAATAACCGCATAGAGTCTTTCGGAATGGTCGCAAATCATCCTTAATAATGAGTCTCCCTTTAGTATTGGTGAAAATGTTAACCTAGCAAAAATGTGTAGAGCTTGCCTCGAGTCGATATATGGATGCAACAAGTTCAACACTTTGATGGACGATTTGCTATTAATTTTCATAGATTTAGACAGTAAGGTGCAATAGTATGAGGTGCTATTTTGTACGATGCTCAGTCACCACTAGTCTTCATTTGAGCCACTTTGATGGTCCACAGTTACATTAACGAGGTATTTCATCTGATGGTCATAAGTGTTGTAAATGCTCATCCCAGTCCTATATTTCAACAAGGCAATGTTCGTGTTTATACCACTATCATTTTAAGAGCTTGCCTCTCAGCCATAGAAATGTTGGCGTGACCAGCATCCTCGGCAGATTTGTTGCATATTGAAAACTGATGGGATCCTATAGGTCGTTCTGTTAGTATTCCACTGCTACCACAAAATTTGTAAGATTTACGTAACAATCATGGGATGAGTTGAGTCAAAAGATGGTAAAGAGCGCCTACGCTTTCATATCACGACATATGGCAAAAAGGTTTAGAAAAAATTGCTGTACAACATCACTTTGAGAATTGTAATGAATTTGTATTTTGACCAACATATTTTGTTACATCAACATCCAGTTTGTAAATCTTTTTAACTGTTGGAGAAAATTAACTGTTTTTCAAATATTATTTTAACCTAAGATATTCTTTCTATGTAAAACTATTTTTAATGATCATTACATTCAGGAGTAGCTATTGTCAAAGTGATGGTGGCTTTGTTCTGATGAATGACGGAAAGTAGCTCACTCCAAGAATAGTGTCTACGCGTAGGTTCAGCAGAATGTTAAATCTACCTCAAGTAAGGTGAAATTTATCATACTCCACAGTGGCACAAGTCAGATCGATGGCTTGAAGAAACAGGAGAAACAGAATAGTAGGAAGAGGTTTACTCTGATTGGTCAAGTGCCCTATGTAGAGTTTGCTAAATAAATTGAAAGAAAAAAGAAACTCTTTAATCCAATGAACAAAAACTCGTTTTAACTATTTTTTTCAAATATAAATTGATTTATGTGCTGCACAATCTTATGAGGTATTTTGAGGGGAGTCAGTGTAGCCATTTAAAGAACAGAAGAGTGAGATATAAGGTTTTAAAAATAAATTTTAAACTATAAAGATATGTTTTATTAAATACATATTTTGCATATGACATCACGTGAGTTTGAATTCCAAATTTATTCATTATGCTTTGGAAGCTAAGAAAATTATTAATGTCTGAGAACTTCTAAGAAAAAAAGTTAAAATATTGATTTAAAATTAAGTTGAAGAATAATTCTCAAGGGCTTATTAAGATTCAGAAATAATATAAATATCGCATCTCATTCAATAAACTTAGTTCGAATGGAATATCAAATCTAAAAGTTATTTATTAACATCTCATGTTTCATCTAAACGATTCTTTTATTCTCAACAAAAGGAAAAGTAACATAATCTACAAAAGTTTTGCAAAACATTTAAAGGGTTCTTGTGCCTTTTTACCTGCAAGGAACCTTTTAGATTGTTTCTGATACAGAGAATCTAGCTTTGCTAATAAACCATCAATTGTGTAAATTAGCATTGCTATGTACAAGAGCTGTGTTTTTTCAACTTCCGATTGGCTATAATAAAAAGACGGGTGAATATAAAAAAATAATTTTATTACCAAAACTAATGTACAACAAAGGTTACTTTTCTGCATAATCATTTTGACGATTGAGGCATTTGTCATATCTGTGAACAGGCTTTGCAGTACCCTCTTCATAAATTGTTGCCGCCAATGAATTGAGGTGAATTGTGACCGTTTCTTTGAGCTCCTGGTCAGTTTGGAAGCGCTGCCCCCAAGCCACTTCTTCAATTCAGGAAAAAGATGAAAGTCACTTGGCGCTAGGTTGGGGCCATATGATGGATGTTCGAAAATGTCCCATTTAAATTACTCACGAAGTAGTTCGGCCATCTTTAAACTTTCGACACCATTCACGAACAACACCATCACTCATAAAGCTGTCTCCATACACTCGACTCATTCTTCGATGAATTTCCGCTGTACTATTCCCTTCTGCCTGCAAGAAACGAATAACACTTCGAAATTCGTACTTGGCGGGAGAATCAATAGAGGCAGCCATGTTTACGTGACTGCAGTTCAACAAGAAAATGCGTGTTGGACTCGGCAATGACAAAGCGTGTGTAGGGGGAGATACGCAGTAGCCTACTGAGCACAGCATCTAGCTGCCTCATTCTTGGTCTTCATAGTGTGCGAGTTTTTCCAGAATTGAAGAAGTGGCTTGAGAGGCAGCGTTTCCAAACTGACCAGGACCTCAAAGAAATGGTCACAACTCACCTCAATTCATTGGCGGCAACATTTTATGAAGAGGGTATTGCAAAGCTCGTTTACAGATATGACAAATTCCTCAATTGTCAAGGTGATTATGTAGAGAAGTAACCTATGTTGTACATTATTTTTGGTAATAAAATTATTTTTTTATATTCAACCGTCTTTTTATTATAGCCAATCGGAGGGTGAAAAAAAACAGGCCTCGTACATAGAAGTGTGGTGAATAAGACACAATGAGATAGAAAGATTGGACGTTTTAAAGTGATGAGAGGAGCTGAAAGATTAGTGAGAATATTGTGAACTGAAATGGGTGCCCGAAAGTTACGTGATCGTTGGATAACTGATATTTCACACGGATTCAATAGATGTTCTCTGATAATGATCCAGTTTGGTGATTATTGAGATAAGTAACCTTTTCAATTATAATCTTTAATTTCGAACGCGAGTTAGTTATTGCTACACATTCATAATAAGAAAACTTATTTTAAGTTGCTATTAAACACAATAAATATATTTTAATATTTTTCTCTCTGACTGTTTATTGATTAAACAATTAATTTTAATGAATCAGATCGTAAGCAGGGAAGCAGGTCGTCGGAAGTTGACCAAATTAGAGAAAATAAACATTTCAGCAAAATGTTAACTTTTTCATCCATTTATCAAACATCGCGCTTTCGCGGTCCCTCTACTTGCAAATTTTGTCCTTATTTGGGTGAGGTCCAAATCAGTTTCATTTTCTTTAAGGTTCGTGAAAGTACCGAGAACACCAAGAAATGCAATCTAGTGCCAAGACAATAAACAAAGAATAACAAATATCCCAAGATGGAAGTAGAGCAATTTCTTTATATCAAATGAATTTAGACTGTATGATGATTTGGTAAAAGCTAATTTGCAAAATTAAGATAAAGTGAAAATAATATGTACGCGTTAAAATTGCCTAAAAGTTTTATTTATTAATAACATTAACTAAGTTTGTTTAAATGTTGTTTCATTTACAATAGTTTGAAACTATATTTTGTTAGTATTAAAAGTAAGATCTATGCTTTTTTAGCATTAAAACGACTTTATCAGTAACATGAAAAAGTGCGAGTGACTTTTTTAAATCAACAGAAAAAATCACGAAATAAAAAAATCAAAATATTACTCCTAAAAATCCTTACTTATATTTATTTGTTTTTCTCTCTTTCTAACACATATCCACAAACATAAATCAACAGTTTATATATATATTCGTCAGTGGTGTACAAAATTAAATAAATTTTAAAAAATAATTGTTGAAAGATAATGATTTTATTATAAGGCGAAAAGCATTATTTCTTTACAAACATTAATCTGGCATTCGTAAAAAGTAATATTATTTCATGATGATTAATGAAAATTTATTTATTGGACAAATACGTGCATTCCTTGTACATAAGAACCAGAACTAAATCGTATTTCATCGTGAAAATTATAAGAAAAAATCTCAGAAATTATTATTAACGTAAAATGTATTTTTATTCAATAGATATTCACATTTAATAGGAAGTAAAGGTAGTGTTTATTATTCTAGCATATTTTTAACTCTAAATTTACCAGACCAGTAAAAAATAATGGGTTTTTCATTTGCTTAAAAATTATCAAAATTTGAATAATTAATATTATATTGATGACTTTTAACAAACAGGTAAATAGTTTTATTTCATTAAAAATCAGGGAAATTCTACAAGAGTTCAATATTTATTTAAGAAGATAAATATGAAGTTCAGTCACTTTGACTAAACTGGTAAATCGAGATTTAATTATAAGTGATGGCAACTACTTTTTTTTTCATCTTACGAAAAATTTATTTCTTAGCTCTAAGTAAATAATTAGTACCATAAAGTATAAAATTCTATTAATTTGTGAAATAAAATCGGTACAATAGCAATTAATTCAATTCTGAGTTATACGAAATTATAAATATTTCTTGTTCCCCATATAATCTAAATATGTATTCCATTTACCTTCATAAACTTACTAGGGTTGTTCAAAAAGAACCAGTGTTTTAAGACAGATAGCAAGTTGGCGTTTCGCTGTGTGCCACTGTCTGTTATACGGTACCAGAACAAGTTTCTGACCAGGGCCTGTGAGACCTGAATTTATCATAGTTCAACGAAAACTAAACAACAAACAAACTTGTTTAGTTTTCGGTATATAATGATAAATCCATATATTTCCTCTGAATCGGCTCCTAAGTAGATATTGACAATTTCATTGGTCTGAAAGGATATAGAGATGAATTTTTGGAGTACGAAGGGTGTCATTCTTATAAACTTTGTAAAAGAAGTAAATGATCAATAGAAAATACAATAGTGATTTGTTTCATTCACATTCTCAATACCTCATTTCCTTTCCTTGACATGGGTACATCATAAGCCACTCGCGTATCTTCCGAAACACCTTAATACTTTTATTAAAAGAAGTAAATTATAACATTATGGAAAAAGAATATGCAATTTCTCGGAGGCTGAATTGTCAGAAACAATTCCTCAGAACCAGACAAAACCTTGAGGCAGTCTAAGAGAAATGGAAGTTATTTTTAGCTCACTATCGAGATTTCTTCGCTGCAGGAAAGAAAAGAAGTTGGATTCGTTCGCCGTTTAGCGCGACCGGAAATTATCAGTATCGTTCTCTTAGTTTCGAACCGGAAATTACGTCATTTGTCACCTTCGCCGAAACTCTTCTAACCCAAGTCAATTTCAAGATTTTACTAATACTCTCTGAAATCCCTACAGGAGTGGAACTAGTTAATCTATTAAATAGAAACTCTGTTCTGCCTTTTTTTTCAATGTTGACTCTCTAAAATATTCTTAGGGCATAATTTATTATATAAAATAACGTCAATAAAGAGACTGTCTTCATTTCTTGTAAAAAGTCTTTATGTGATAAACTTTTATTTTCAAGTGAGTTCTGAAAAATTAATTAAGGAACTGTTACTGAGATATGAAATTATAATAAAAAATTGTTTATAAATAAAAATTATAAAAAGTTATTATTTGTAATTAATACTTTGAAAAATAAATAAGAAAAGAATCTCCTTTGCCGGATACTATGAACAACTCTGCAAGGTTGTTTTGAGCCTATTGGTTTCGGTTTCAAACTTCTATAATATTTAACATTTGTTTCCATATGTAACATTAGAACTGTTATTAAAACTTATTCAACGTACAAGTTGTAAGTTAAGAAATGCATCACCGTATACTGTACAATAAGTTATTTAATTTATAATGTTGTAAAGCTATTTTATTTTGAAACAAATTTGTACTTACATTACTGCTTCAATAACTTAAAATTACTCCGGCAATTTGATGGGAAACCAGCAAAAAAAAATTTTTTACTGGTTTTAACAATGAGGAAGATACCAATCTAGCTAAACATATATTTATTCTTCCACTGATCTTTTTTACTATTTGATATTTTATTTAGGGGGGTGATGTCAGTCACCTCCAAGTGGTGCCCCCTCTTTTGATTAAACGACTGACGACTTATCGCCATCTAAGCGGTCCTCATTGATGATATATGTGGTAAATTCTCAAGGTAATAAGTTCAATTGCTTGAAGGTGTAAAGTATATAGAAGAACGTGAGTAAAAAGTATTTTCCAAGAATAGGACTAAATCAGTTTTTAAGATTTCCTTTTAGAATGCTGGTAGTTTAACTGATAACAAATTTGAGGAATTAAAAACTATTATGTTAAAGAATGATTTTGACGTAATGGGTATGGTTGAAAGTGGTGCTGCTGTAGATAACGAGGAATGTATCAACATTACAGGATACCAGAATTTCCAGTTAAAGCGGTCAAAACAAAGTGTCTCCTGCATTATTGTTTTTTTAAAGCTTCCTCGAAAGGCAAGGATGTCTGCTATCACAAAATGGTAACTGAGGATGAATTGAAATTCATAGAAATGCATAATTGGAGACTAGAGGCTCGAGTTAAAGTATTTTTCTGTACCATCCCCCCCCCCCAA
>BMAW01008331.1:35000-62897 GCA_019974015.1 Nephila pilipes | reverse complement strand
TCATTTGCCACTCTAACAGTCTATTAACAGTAAGAAATATTGCATTTGGCTTTCCTAATTTCATTTTAACATGTGGAATTGTTTTATTTTCTCATGTTAAGTTCTCAAAAGAAAAGCGTTATTCAAAGTGTATATTAATTAGCGTAAAGTAAGCCAACTTCCAGGCTCTTCAGAAGCAATTACCATTAAGAAAAGAAAATGTTTACTTCAAAATCCTCACGCATTTTTATTTTTATATGCAAAACATTCGAAACTACAAAAATGTTGCCTATGTTAAGAATAAAAAGAGTTGATTCTGCTATAAAAATCAGTTATTAAATTAAGTATTAAGATAAGAGCGAACTTTAAATTATCATATTTGACAATAATATTCTGTTATAAATATATTAAAATAAAAACAGACAATAAAATATAAAATTAAATATATATTAGCAATGTAGATAAATCTTATAAACAAACTAAATGTTATTATTGTAATCATAATGTATTAAAATGGTAATCTTTTGAATCTAACAACATGCACTATTTATTTTATGCCACCACAGTTTTTGCGAACACTATTTTATCAAAACTACAATTAATTTACATAATTTAAAATCAGCCTTCCTACTAAAGAAGTGAAGTATGGTCTAAAATATTTAAATTTACGAATGTACTTGCTCTGGATAGAAGGATGTATTCATATGTTGATTGTAAAAGCCGATATATTATTTTAGATAACATCAATGAACGTGAACACTGGGTTGTGTACTAATAATTCAGAATTAAATAATTTAATACTATATTAAAACAATCTAGAATTAAGAATCTCAATGCATTTTAGCATCAATATGGAATTCAAATCCATTGCAAGTACATAGATAAAATCTATGAGACCCATAATAATTTCTTGCCATGTATTTTTTATTTGTATTCAAAATTTTTTATTGAACATTAAAGCTTTCTTTAATGTGATATTATTATTATATAATACAGGATTCAAAATGTACAAGCATCATATTAGAAAATGGTGTATCAACAAAATAAGAGAGTTCTTAAATTCAGAGCCAAAATTCGAATAGAAATATTTCATTTGTTTCGTTGATTTTGAATTATATTTTCAGTGAAATAATGAACTTAAAATAACCGAAAATTGGTTTTATCGCACCCTTATTATATAAAGGCATTTTTTGTAAGAAAAATATTTATTATATTACATTGCGTTGTCTTATTTATTTCGAAGAATAATTTTCCACTCCTTTTAAAATTTATTTTCTTATTTTATGTAAAATACTTTTTGAAGGAAACGTAGTGAAAAAAATTTGTATCTTGCATAGAAGGTAGATTGGTTTGAAAGGATTTGTACATAGAATCTTATGAAAGATAAAAAAATTCATATATAGCGTTGCGTTGAAAATAGAAAAAAATAACAGAACATAAGCATGTCATGTTCAATAAAATAATTATTACTTTTTTTCCTTGTTAATCCCTTTAATATGAATAAAATGCTTTTAATGTCTCTAACAAGAGTAATTATCAATCTAGAAAACTGTACTTCACCCAACTTTGAAACCATTTTCGCCAAAATTTAACTCAGTTATATATAATGAAATATAAAAAACAAATTAGAGCAGAAGCAATTAAATTGCATTACTAATATTTTTAATGTAATCATTCTTTTAAAAAAATTACATTTGGAAGTAATTTCATTTTCCTTCATTTTAATCTAATGAGATTTTCTTTTAGTTAATCATAATGTTTCTAAGTTCTAATCAATTTTACAGCAAACCATAGCATAAAAGTTCTTAAATCTTACTGTCACTTTTAATAATGTTACAACATTATTAAAAGAAATGGAAAGTATTTTACGTAAATTGGTTTTATTATGCGTCATAAAGTACATAGCATGGAAGCCTTTAAAATTTTGCTTTAAAGTTACATAATAATAAAATTTAGTGACATTTTTGTTACTAAATATATTCATGTGTCTTTTTGTGTCTCAAAAATTGGAAAAGAAATTACACAGACAAAAATATTGTTATATTTTACATAATATTTACGGGATTGATTTTTTTGATTACATAATATTTATGGAATTGATTTTTTTCTTTTTTATTTAATAAAATATGCATTTTATTAAATAAAGGATAACCATTAGGCAATAATTATAAGCAATTTTTGTATAATCTTGATTTCAAAAGTGAAATATATAATTTTAAAAATCAACATAGATCCTTCTATGAGAAATTTATTAATTCAACATTGAAAATTGTGATTTGAAGAAATTATTGAAATAAATTAGTCCAAGAGTTAACATTCATAGCATCAAAAATGGTTTGTTTTCAGTACCCTTGATGGCACATTAGACAGCTGTCTAAGTCTCAGTTACTCGTGGCCGTGATAATGATGCCTTCAGCACCTAAAAAGTTCTTCGTCCTACCTTTTCCTGCTTATGAGACCATTTTCGAAACAAAAATATATATGCATTTAAATTTTACAAATGTAGGCATTCTTATGATTCAGTAAATAAATAAGTACTTTTTGTTTTAAAATCAGAGCATGTTTAAAATAGATCCATTTAAATTTCAACGAAGTGGACAATTTTATGGCACAATAAATAAGTACCCACTTAAACTAAAAAAAATATGGACATACAATACAGTAGACAGTTCACACATATATTTGTAGTTTACTTATGCGTCCAATACTGCAACATCCCAAATCGTATAAATATTTATAACTGTAAATAATAAATCTTAAATTTAACCGACCACCTAATTCCGTCAACAGCGAAATCTCAAAAAAAGAAAAAGGAAGGGGGAGGAAAGAAACTGACTGAGTTTTCAATGTCTTTCAACAATCCACTGAATTTCTCTGATTAGAACGAATTCCATACTACTAGATAGTTTTCTTTAAAATTCAATTTGTCCCGCTTTCATCAGAAATACCATTTAGTACGGTAACTTAGATTTCATTGCTCTCTCAAAATAGACTTGGAGATAAATTTTAAATGACCCGGAAAAATATATTGGCGAAGATACAAGTATAGTTTATCATTTGCTACATAAAAGGAAATGAACCCTTTCATTGCAACAAAGTTACGCACTCTTAGAAACACAACAATTTATCAAACTTCGCAAAATGGTAAACTTTTAGAGAACGCTTACAATCAAATGAATGTTTCTTGAATTCTTGGAATTTTCAGGCTTCTTTGCAATTCTGATGACTGATGTTCAATCTAAAAGTCCAAAAACAGAAATACGAGAGCTGAATGTGATATGATGAATGATCTCTTACATTCTTACGAATTGTTATTTCCATACACATTCTATGATACGATACATGTATAAATTCTGAGAATATAATAAAATAGAATTAAATAATAATTACGAATAAATAAGCAAGTTTCATTAAAAAAAGATATATTAATGATATAAACCACTCTTATTCTCTCATTAAACATGGAGATGTTACAAAAAAGAAATATATACACACAGAAAGATTTATATGCGAGTATATGTATTATATATCCATGTACCTTTCATTTCTAAGCTTTTTATAATTTTTAAATAGAAATAAATCTTATAAAAAACTTAAGAAGTTTTGGTAATTCTTTTTTTTAGTATTATTGAAATAAAAATTTTCACTTTTATTAAGTAAGATGGAATGAAATATAATCCCAAATACCAATTTGTAGAATGGCTAACACGTACACAGATGTTAGTTTTTGTTGTGGGTTATTTATTAAAAGATTTATCAAATGCTTTATCCTCATAATAGAAATTTGGGTAATTCGCTATGTAAAGTTATTTTAAGTAAGTTAATTTAGAATTACGATCTTATTTAGATAATTTTATTCAAGCACGCACACATTTTCGGATTCTGCGTCATTCTTGTTTTAAACTTTGGTTTAACTAAATTTGGTTATGAAATTAAATTAATGAGTAGGATATTTTGGATCCATAAAACATGTGTTTCGACGCATTTTTTTCCAAAGCCATAAAAACCATTTTAAATTGTATTTTTAACTTTAATCGTCTTGAAGGTTTAATCAACCTTAAATTTTTAACAATTTTTATGGATTAGTTTAATTTTTTTTCAATGTTTGAGAGAATTTTTATTTCTTATTATCTAAACGTATTTAGGCAATTGCTTATTAATTCAGTTTTATTTTTACTGTAAATATTATGTTATTTATTATCAGCTGGTAAGCATAATGTATAATATTTTTTATTATACATTATGCTTACACACACACACACATACACACACACATATATATATATATATATATATATATATGCCTGTGTGTGTGTCTGAGCGCATTTTACATAACGTTAGACTCTACATTAATATACATGTTACTTAAAAATCCAAGAAAAGCGTTTTTAAAGTTTATGATAATTTTCATAAACTTTTCCGGGAAGCGTATTATTATTTTGTTATTTTATGAGTATTTTAAAATATAATAATTATATAATCGAGTAATTTTGTATTTTTATAAATTTAACTTTCTTGGGCTTTCATAAATTTTTCAATTCATTTTTAATAATATATTTTATTGACGGGGATAATTACGCCTATAACACTAGAATAACTCAGTTTAACACTCTAAAGCCGTTTAAAACATTAATTATGTTACTTTCGATTTTATCTGATTTTTTAAAAATTATTTTGAATTTTTCTATCTTTTGAAATTAGACACACAGATATCTTTATAATATATATTAATCTACATAACTGCTTTGTTCCATTTTGGTAATGTTTTTTTTAAAAAAAAATATTTTTTGAGTAGTATTAAATATGGTAAGGTATGTCACTACTGATGTTTAGATTATTGCTTCCCTGGAGGGCAAAATTTATTTTTAGAATATGTCGATGCATTTTGAAGTAGTTTAAATTTTCTGTCATTTTCTTTCTAACAAAATCTTATTTTCTTCGTATTTACTTTGTGTTTTACAAGGGATGTTCAAATGAAAATTTAGGAAAGGTCGACACAACGCTACCGCTAACATATTTGCCAAAGCCGCCATGGGAGAACGTAGCGAAGCTTCTAGGGATACGAATGGAGTTTTCGGCGTGAATCGTAGCTTGCGCTGGAGCCCGCATGCGCAGGAGAGATCAGAAGTTCTTACAAAGAGCACTGTCCAATTGACGCTCCAGTGCGTGTGAGGACATGACTGCGTTCACATTGTAAAATTTGACGACTGAGGAGTAGCGAGGCGTTATCCGATTTCTGACAGCGGAAGGTGTTAAACCGGCTGATGTTCTTCGCTGGATGGTGACCGTATACGGGGAAGACAGCGTAGTTGACAATTCAGTGAGACAATGGAGTGTCCGTTTTTGTGCAGGCCTTGAGATTTTGGTTGATGATGAGAGACCAGGCCAGGCAAACACAGTCATCATGATCGATCTCATCGACAAAGTGGACGACCGAGTAAGAAGTGATCGGTGTATCATATTGCGAATGTTGGTGGTGAAGGTAGATGTCATCATTAGAACAGTTAGGATGATTGTTCACGACAGGCTGCGTTATCAGGAAGTATATGAGCAGAGGGTTCCGAAGTTGCTCACCGATCAGCAAAAGGAACTGCTGTCACTTTAGGGTGATTGTGTTGATTGCGTTTCATGATTTATTTATATTTTTATCATATTACTCAAATAATTTTTAAAATTATTTTTTCATTTCTAATTATAATACTATTCTAATAATTTCCTGATTAATTTGATTTATTTTTTTCTTAAACAGAAATGATGTTTTGTTTATTACAAATTGTGTCTCCTGCTTCTATTTTCCACAACTTCAGTCCATCGTCTCCCTCCCTTTCAAAATTATATCTTAAGCGGAGACATCGAGACATTGGTTTCAATAATCATTGAGGAATTGGATCAAATTTTTGTCTCCCTTCCTTCCAAAATCTTTTTCTTTCAACAAGTTATAAATAATTTCTTCGGAGTAATTTTGTTTCTCCCTATCATAGTCCCTGACAGCATTATCTTGATAAATAATTTAATAACTGGCCAGTCATCCACACATCACCACTTTGTTTAATAACAGGTTTATTTTACTTCAACAATGGACACTCAAGATTGGTTGTTACTTATACTATTCTAACCAATACCAGATCATAGCAATTTCAAAACTCTACCTTTTTCTTTCTCTTCCTAACCTTGCCTTTGTTTCGACGGGAGGGGGAAGGGAATGATCCAACTATAATTACATAATTCCTTAATTTTAATTCTTTTTAGGAATGCAGAGTGAAGACGACGATTCATGACAACTGTAGTAAATTTTCGTGACTTTGGAGAAATGCATTGGCATTCCTATATACATGGTAACACTCCTGATTTGAATATAGATTCTAACACGTCGCATCTAATATCGTGAATTTGAACTCCATAAATCAGTTTCGTATAATTCACTCTGGTTAAACTTCAGAAATCAGGCTCTCTCTGCTAAAGAAGGATTGAGAGTGATTAAAATATAAATATCTCAACGCTATCACATTCAGCCCTCGTTAGAAACACGATTCACGATTCATTTATCACTCTTTACAAAACATGTACAAATTTAATCATGTTCTGATATCTTGTAGTAAAAATAACCGTGTTTCTAGATCTAATAAATTAATAGTTGTAGAAATATAAAATTTCTTTGCTTATCTTGTGTTTAAGTCTCATTTTTTGGTCATTATCTCATTCTTGTGAGATCATTGAACCACTATATGTTCACAGACATAAAAATGTATCATATTCTTAAATGTTAATATTTAATCCCTAACTTTATTAATCAGTGAAATGGTAACGTTTCGGTATATAGAAATTACAACTTCCTTATAATAATTTATTATTGAATGATAAGGCAAAGGACATCTACTGTGTTTGATTTGTTAAAAATTGACTAAAATAACAATTAATTCTTATACTTGTAAGAACTCATAGTCAACGTTTTAGTTGTCTATTTTATTATTTAAATTTTAATACGTATTTTGGAATTATTTATATATCCCGCATAAGCATATTTATTTAAAGGTCTAACATTTAGGCTTTCAAACGAAATTTCATTTATCAAATTATTATAAGTGATGCGTTTTCTCAGTTTATTCAATCTTGTAACTTAACTTTTATATTATTATTATATTGAAAGAATAGAAAATATAAATACACTCTATATTTGATAATAAATCGAAATAAACAACGACTACAAATTCTACATCAATATCTTCAAGTAAATAAATTTTTGTTTCCCGTCACGCAGTTTGCGTCCTTTTATGAATATTTATTCGAAATATTTTGTGAACTTATTCTTCTTCTCAATATATATGCAATAGAATTGAAAGTGAAAAATAAACATAATAAAATTTTAAGTAATACCTTTGAAAAAATTTTCATAATCATAAAATGAATATTTTTTATGTTTATTTCCATGATTTAATTTGTGGAATAAATCTTTTTTTTTTGTCATGAATTTTTCTTCCTTGTTTTGACTTTGATTTCTTCCAACATCATGCACATATATCTTTTTGCTCTTTTTAATTTGCTCAGTTCTGGAAGATTGGTTAGCGTGATCGCATTATTTTCAATGAACTTTCAAATAAATAACTTCTTTCTTGACGAAATAGAAATGCTTTTTTTTATTTGAAGAATACCAGAAAGATATCAAAAGTACAAATGGAAGCAGAAGGCTTGCCTTTTAATTTCTTAAAATACTTTTGTGTATGAACATACATTGAAATAAATTTTCAAGCAAGTACAACATAATCATATCGAGAACACAGCTTTAATAAGTTTAAAAAGGAATAATTATCCTATTTCATTCAAAATTTATAATTCGTTTTTATGTGTAATTAAACGCTAGTCTTTTAATTAAATTCAAGTTAGGAAGTAATCTCAATTGCTTGAAAATAAAACTTTAAGTAAAAAATTACTGTACCTTTGAGTAGAAATATAACACTAATTCAAAAGAACAAACACACAAAACATGATACACAAAGAAAAAAAGAATAAAATAAATATGCTAATTTAACTTCATAAAAAAAAAATATTATGTAGAAATTTCTAAAAAAGGTAAAGGAAACAAGAAGGCAGTTTGACAAAAACCGAAATTGTCACTATAAATGGAGAAAAAGCAAAATAAATAAGCATCATATGTTTAATATTGTAACAGGCTTTAGACTATTAGGCTCAGTTGTTCCAAAATTATTGTATTGACTATCTCCATGAAAAATTTATTAATTTATAAAAGAATAGGAAAACATCAAAGAATATTTAACCAGAGATAACGAAAAACGAATAAATTTATTATATAAATATTTTTAAAATAAACCATACAGCCAAGCAAAATCACAGAAGACCAAAATATCAAAGCATAATATTACTAATAGAACCAAATATATTTTTAAATTCACAAACTATACACTACTAATAAAAATAAAATTTAAATTATCACATTATCTCGGAAAGAAATTTTGCAAACATGGCTGGACTAAATGGCTGGTATATACATGTACTGAAAAAGCAAAAGATAGCAATGCCATCCGCTAAAAAAGCGTCAAAACTAAATGAACCTTGAATGAAATTACAAATGGTGGAAGATAGTTGAAATAAAAATAAAAGAAACAAAAAGGGAAAGATAAAAATATAAATAATTCAAATAATAAAAAATAATTTTAAAAATTGAGCTAATTTATAATTTAAAAAATAGTCTTTTCTATAATTTATAATTTTCTGTTTAAAAAATTAAAAGGACAATCAGCCAAAAAATGTACAATTTAATATAAATGTGCAATTTATTTTCACATATATTGCAAAATTTCTGGGTGTATGGAAATGAAATCAATACAATGTCCAATATCCAGCACGAAGGGTACGGCAAATGCCACTTTATTTGCACATTTTTGATTCTTGCAGTTTATGCCGCTTGTATTTTGTCTGTCTTTTGTTATTCTTTCCTTCTGTATGTGATATAGGGTAAAGACAATAGCCAATTAATTAAATGCGTACTTTACTTAAAATATAGCCTGTATTTCTGAGTATCTTATAGGAACTACCATGGCATAACTTCGCTTTTTTAATGTCAAAAGGAGTTAATAACATCTTTCATACGTATTTTTTACTTTAATTTTTTTTTTACTTTTCTATCGAAACACTCAGTTAATATTTAAAACGATCCACTCGAATGCCATCCCACTGAATTCATTTATATATTTTGTTTCATTAGAAATTTTTCTCTTAACATGATTGTCCTTTAAACGATACCATTTTAACGGATTATCTGCGGTGAAATAAGTGAGTTTCAATTCTCGTTGTCAGGCCAATCTTAATCGTGTTCAGAAAAGCGTACCCGATGAACCAGAAAAAAATAATTTTCTGTAGAAAATCTTATGGCTCAGACTGCAGGATCCAAATTAAATGATGGAAATATCCCGTATATTCTTCTCTGAGAACTATCATTGATGAAATCTGAAAATAAAAAAAAAGCTAACTTTAAAGTCACCTTCTTAATTCTTTAGTTATTTCTTAATTCTAATTTAACTTCATCTTAATTTTTATTTTAAATTTGAATATTCTGAGTAATTGAAGAAATTTGTTCTGGTTGACTGATTCATTAAATATGAGATTAAAACATGACAGGTATACAAGCTCCTACAATCCCTCGTATGTAACACTTTCCCTTAAGTATAATGCAACAGTGAATTATTCTCTAAGGGGGATAGCTTACAGATAGTATAATAATAAAGATCATTAATAACCTTATAACAATTGCTCAGCTAAAGCCTAATATTCATCAAGAATTTCAAAGAATGTATAAAAAGATATTGCAAGCTGTTATGAAAAATTTAATAGTAAGAGTCAGTATTTGTAAATTGGACAATATTGCTTGTAAAAGAATTGTTGTTTACCGTACCTATTTCAAAAAAAAATTCGAAACAATATATAATATGATCTATGTTTAAAACTGCCAACTGCTTGTTGACCCACCCTGTTCATACAAAACTTATTTTAAATTATTATTCATTTAAAAGCAATACGCAGAATTATTTGAGCAATTTCAAAAAACGTTCCTTTGAAATCCCTTTTAAATATGTTAAGTATGTCGATAATTTTTTATTTATAAATTTTGGTTTTCGTTCTATGGATTGATGAGCGCGACTTTCAATGGTTAGTTAATTATTACGTAGATTGTTGTCAAACGGTAAACTCACAAAAATAAAATCACATTTCAGTTTTCGTACGAAAAAGTACTACATTGGATTACCTCTTTAGCAACATTTAAATGAAAACTATAGTCATTGAAAAATATCAAATAATAAAGTATTTTAAAAAGCAAAAAAGAAAAAAAAAAGTTTCAGAAATTTAAACTAGCTTGATGATATAGGTAACAATGTCAAAAGAACCATGTCGTCAAAGAGTTGTAGAAAACACTGTTGCATAGAGGCATTAAAATAACGAAAGTAAGCGATTTCTGGGTTATTAAACAGTGGGGAGCCCATTCAGAAGAGAGTGTGTTTTTCCTGTTATGTGTATGGAATAGTTTCCGTTGCTAGGTTACGAAGATCAACTATGAGAATCGCTACTGCAAGGAAAGCCATTCATTTCAAATATGTGAATTCTAAGAAAAATGCCAAACGACTCTTTCCATAGTTTCTTATTAGATGAATGAATGGTTTTTTTTTGTTTCATGTGCTTTATACAGTACATTTTAATGCTCCATGTATAAAATATCAACATTAGCAAAATTAAACTTTCACTTTTCCATGTCATTTAATGTAATAATTTATGTAACATAAATTTGGACAAACAAAGGAATATAAAAGTATATCGAATTTTATTATTGTGTTTAATCTCATTAAAAAATTACTTACGATTAAAGATTTTTGAAAATAATGCTTTACCTTCAAAGATTCTATGTTCTCCAATACTGCCAACAGAAAGGTTAAACTAACAGATTTCTTGAAAATATAAAATTTTTTCTTTGATTTCAAAGCATTTTAAATAACTTTATTTAGATTAGGAATATATTAAACAATTTTGGCAAAATGTAAACCTGATTTTAATAGCATTTTCTTTTATTTTAATTCTGTACTATGCTCTTCAAAGGAAAATACTACTGTACTGATTGAAGATTTCCTAAATATCTTTTTTTCACTTGTTGTACAATGTTTTTAAATATCATTTGATAAATAGGATTAAAAACCATCATATTTTCATCAAAAGCTAATGTTATTAAAATTTAATAATAATATATTGATTTGGGTGCAGTAAGTGCTCCGAATTATGATGTTTTATAAAACATTCAACTGAAATTTGTTTGGGACGAAAATGTTCTGTAATGAATATTTGAATGTTGAATATTTTTTCCACAATAAAGTACTGTACGTTAGTTGCTCTTATAGTTAGATAGTCAGTGTTAATTTTATTTCGGTTCTGATAAATTGCACATTTAACAAAATTATTATAATTTATATAAAAATGCACATACATTTAATTAAAAAAACGTTTGAAGAATTTTTGTTCCATTTTTATATTCTAAAATAATTAGAGATAAGTGGCAAAAAATAAATGTCTTAAGATTTAATGAAATTATGAGACTTGATTGAATCAATGTTTCGAATAAGAACATTTTTTCTGCTCTAAAATTGTAACCTAAAAATATTTTGTATCACAATCTTGATTAGATTTTTGATCTAATACAGCAGTTTTAAAAAAAAGCACTTGAAAGAATTACGTTTCAATGAATTTAATTTTCAATTCAGTTAAGTAAATATTTTAAAAAAAAGTACATTTCAGCAATTAAATGATGTTTCTCGTATTTAAATGTTACAAAATTTCATTGCAAAATGTGGTTATTTTTTAAAATAATAAAATAATGAAGTTAAATATTTTGAATTTGTAAAAAAAATAATTTTTCAGTTATTCTTCCAGCTTTTCGTAATATATATATAAGCAATTTTCTTATAAATAGCTTCTTTGAGAGTATAAAATAATCGTATGTGAACTAACTGAAATAAAGTTAATTTTGTGTAAATTAATTGAATGTTGTAAACTACTGCCCAGTTAATCAAATTATACAAACATAAAAATGCCCATAATAAAACTCGAAATGTGTTATTTCATATAACAACGTTTGCATAAATGATTCCTTAATCAAAAACAAACAGATATGTTACTAAGCTATTTTGTCTTTTGGTCAACACAATTATAAATACAAATATATTTCCCTTTAGCATCAGGCTCTTGGTTTTAAGAAATTATAAAAGTTTTGAACAAGTTTTCTGAAAAATTAATAAATTAATATTTTATTTTGAATGTAATTAGCATTTTATACTAACGTACAAGAAAAGTAACGCACATACAGACACACACACACACACACACATATATATATATATATATATATATATATATACATATTTAGACCCTGGTAAAACCCATTCTGCTGATTGGAATTTGATGCAATTTGATATACACGTTATATAGACCATGGGAAAAAGATTTCTTCAATAAAACAATAGTTCAAATTTTTACAACCAGATGAAGCGTTTCAAAATTTCCTTATTACGATTAGTTAAACATAACGAGACTTCCAGTTAGAGCCAGAAAATCATTCTGCGTGCCTTCGCCATCGTCAATCCTGAAGATAGATCGAGTAAGATCGAGATTGACTAGCAGAATTGTTTTATCAGAACGGAGTAGTAGCTTACCTGCGCTGCGTGAAAATCGTTGTTTAAAAGGATTGTAGAAAGAGCTTATGTCTAGGAATGGTTTGAAGAATATGATTATGAGATTTGAAGAGACAGAAGACGAAGGTGTATTGACAGGAAGAGGGTGGAAAATGGTTGCGAATGAAACTGTCGATGAAGTTGCTTCTGCAGAGGTTGAAAAAGTCTCCAGTTACAGAAATTCTTCAGCAAGTGCTTGATCCATGCCAAGAGAGTTGGCGATTCCATGGTTGATAGTACGAAAAATTCTGCTATTTTTTTCAAAATGGTATCCGTATAAGATCTACCTAGTACAAATGCTGCAACCGTAAGTCCACAAAATACGCATTTGTACTTGCTTATTTTTGGCAATAATGGAAGTTGATGATGTGTGGCATTAGAAAATTCTATGGAAGGGTGCGGCGCAAATTTCTTTAGATTGAGCTGCGAATAATAAATTTGCCCATATGGAGGGCTTCATCACCTAATGTCATGCACTAACAACCACTACATTCCGATTGCGTGACTGCATGGTATGGATTTACTGTTCGAAATATCCTTCGAAATGACATTGTTTGCAGACCACTGTCTTCATTCAAGATAAAGCAACTCCCACGGCATTGGACACTAAGTCACAAAACGACTTCCAACTGACTTTGGCGAGAATAGTGTAACATCCAGTAATGTGGATGTATGGCTTTCTCATTTGCCCGAATTAAATCCCTGTGATTTCTGGTTTTGAAGATTCCTAAGAGAACGCGTTTAAAGAGGAGGAATCAGGTTTTTACCAGATTTGAAAACCAGCATTATTTGCCATGTTGCTGAAATCCCTTGAGAGTTTCTTCGTGTTACCATTGAAAGCATTGTAATGGGCTTTCAACACGTTATTGATGTCCATGGAGCACATTATGAGTACATTCTGAAATTAAATAAAATTTAATAATCCTGATAATATTTTTTCCCCTTTTTTTTGGCGCTATTTTTTCCCCTGGTAGAAAAATTTTGAAATTTTCTTATTACAGAAATCGTCATTTTCGCATATTCCATATAATATATGTACCAAGATTCATAAAAATTCAATAAATAGAATGGGTTCTATAGGGTTCTCAACAGAGTTACTGTAACTATAATCAACCAGTATAAATTGACAATAAAAATGCAAATTAACATTCATATAATGTATGAATTTTTATTAACTTGTATGTTATATTGTATAAGCAATACAGTGAGATGTTATATACATGAAATTTCTTATATACTATATAGCATTATATACTATATATACCTACATATACATATGTTGGCTGTGTGTGTGTGTGTGTGTATACAATACAGTGAGAATTATCGTCTATATTAAAAATTAATTAGTTGTAAAAATTGTTTTGAAAAAGTGAAGAAACAAAATCTAAAAATAAATTATTATTAATTTTTAAATTTTAACAATACTCTATTTTAAAAAGTAAAGAAAATTGTTACTTAAAGATTAATAAAAAGAAAGATATACGAAGAAAATCCACAAGAAGTAAGTGAAAAAAGAAGTATCTTAAAGATTATAAAAAGTGAAATAAAAAATTATATATATTTATACATATGTAACAGGTCAATTGAAAAGTCTCCAGTCTGACACATAGATGACGCTACTAGAAATAAATCCATATGTTGTTTAGTTAGCCCTAACTCTCAAAGGACGCGTGTATAAATTTGACAGCTGTCGGATCATTAGTTTGTGAATTATAGCATTTTGAGTGAAGCAACTTTTGTTATTGTGAAAAAAATGGATGAAAAGGAATTTCGATGTTGATAAAATATTGCTTTTTGAAGGGAAAAAATACAGTTGAAGCAAAAACTTGGCTTGATGCCGAGTTTCTGGACACTGCCCCAGGATAATCAACCATCAAGGATTGGTATGCTAAGTTTAGACGTGGTGAAATGAGCACCGAAGACGGTGAACGCAGTGGACGCCCAAAAGAGGTTGTTACCGTCGAAAACATTAAAAAAATACACAAAATGATTATGAATGACCATAAATTGAAATTGAATGAAATAGCAGACACTCTAATGATATCAACTGAACGTGTAAATCATATCATTCACGAATATTTGGGTATGAGAAAGCTCTGTGCAAAGTGGGTGCCGCGCGAGCTCACTTTTCACCAAAAACAACGACGAGTTGATGATTCGGAGCAGTGTTTGAAGATGATCAAGCGTAATAAACCCGAGTTTTTGCATCGATATGTGACAATGGATGAAACATGGCTCCATCCTTTCACTCCGAAGTCCAATCGACAGTCATCCGAGTGAAACCGCTCCAAAGCGTGGGAAAACGCAACAGTCGACTGGTAAGGTTTTGGCGTCTGTATTTTGAGATGCACATGGAATAATTTTCATTGACTACCTTGAAAAAGGAAGGACCATCAACAACGACTATTACATAGCGTTATTGGACCGTTTGAAGGACGAAATCGCCGAAAAACGGCCGCATTTGAAGAAAAAGAAAGTGCTTCTTCACCAAGACAATGCACCGTGTCACAAGTCAGTGAAAACGAAGGCAAAAATCCATGAATTGGGCTTCGAATTGCTTCCTCATCCACCGTATTTTCCAGATCTGGCCCCCAGCGACTATTTCCTGTTCTCAGATCTCAAAAGAATGCTCACTGGGAAGAAAGTTTCGTCGAATGAAGAGGTTATCACTGAAACTGAGGCCTATTTTGAAGCAAAGGACAAATCGTACTACAAAAATGGTATTGGAAAGTTGGAGGGTCGCTATAATCAGTGTATCACTCTTGAAGGGAATTATGTTGAGTAAAAAAAAACTAATTTTGCCAAAAAAATACGTTTTACTATGGTAGGGAGGGGACTTTTCAATTGACCTGTTATATCTATACATATGTATGTATATCTATACATATGTATGTATATATATACATATGTATATATATATACATACATATATATATATATATATATATATATACAGTACCCATCGATGGGGTACTGTGAAGTTAGCATTCCTATCTCGAAAACGAAACGAGATAGGGGAAAAATGATGTTCAAAGTTGTGTTAAGTATCATCGATTTAGTTCGAAAAGACGCCTTGTGGACATTAATGCAAAGAATAGAACGTTAAAACGTTTCTAAAAAATTAAAATAGTCATTTTTTTTCGTGATTTCCTATACTGTGATGTAACAAAACCATCGGAAAAAGAAACAAAAACAACAACTAGTTACAACAATATACCTTTATATTAAATATTGAAAATTTTCACCATCAATGGAAAGAACATTTGGATCCTCGTTTGAATGTCACGTTGAACACTTTCGAGCAAAGACCGTGACATGCTGGCATAAGTGTCCATTAGCGTCTTTCAAATTCCTTAAATATTTGTGGATTGGACGCATACACGGGCTGATTCAGGTATCTCCAAAGGAAAATGTCCAGTAGAGTCATAACAGGCTAACGTGGTGGCCACTATACGAAACCGATATGCCCAATTTTGGGCATAGCGTTTTCGAATTGATTATTATTTGGAATCCCAGATTTCTTGAAGATGTACTGTTTCCCTGGATATGTCTTATTAGCTGGAGCGGCGTCATGTTGAAACCATATATTCTTAAGAATAAACAATGGCAGATTCTCCACAGATTCAGATATTACATTCTAAGGCGATTGTAAATATTGTACACCCGTTAACATGCCTATCATGTTAAATATTAGACTGATCATCTTGCTATAGTAAATTTCACAAAAAATGTTAGTAAGAAATCGCATGTTATCTTAAAAGTCGGTAAAACATCTAGGATTTCCACCTCTCAGTAATGGATGTTTTACATATTGTACATACCATTCTCTGAAAATTATGAATTATCCGTCCACACTATACCTGTCAAGAATGTTGGTTTGACCTGTATCTGATTCGTGAAAAAGTTGCACCATTCGTAGCATGTCTCGGCAACGCCGTCCATTCAAACCTGTTGAGGTGTTGTTTGGTATGAATATGTGCCTAATTCACTGAGGATTTTCCAAACCTGACTTTTAAGAACTGACAAAGTTAACTGATCTTTTTTATGCTGCATTTCGGATCGGCGTATGCTAATACTTCATTCTATTTAATTTGCCTTCCTACCTTAGCAAATCAAGCTCGACTATTTACACAGCCTGTATCTCTTAAGATTATTACAACAGTTAGGATAGTTTGATGAGAAGGATGCAGATCTGAAGAAAACCTTTTTTTGCTGATCGTGCCTTGCGTCTCCATTCAACGTACAGTAAAGTGATCTCACAATACTCAGGGTTGGAAAATCTCTCCATGACCATGAGCATCAACACACTTCAACTCCCAGATGTCTTTTTTATAGCTGTCTCAGGTGAATAGGCGGGATGTTTTTTACGTATTTGCACAACTGTAAATATTTCGAACACCAAGTGCAAGCTGAGTTGAGTCAATGCAACAAATTTTAAACGATCTACGTATTGTCTGATCTGTTTATAAAGAAAATCAGGACAAGCATGCAAACCTCGGGGTTTAAACCACGTTCCTTTTGATTGGAGATAATTAGCGATACCACTGTAACACATTGCGGAGTCGTGTTTTGCCCGAAAGATAATTTTTTCTCCTTCCGTTCAAGTTTCATGACGTTACATTTTAGGAAATCACTAAAAAATATATCCGCAGCTTAACCGTTCTGTTCTTCGTATTAATATCCACAAGGTGTCTTATCGTACAAAAATGATGATAATCAACAACTTTGTAAATCACTTTTTCCCCTTATCTCGTTCCATTTTCGAGATATGAATGCTGACCCTGCAATTTTCCACCAGGTGGCGACGTAGATGATTTCATTCAGTAGCGCATGACTACTTTACTATACCTAGACAGCACTTTTATGAAAATAGCAGCAGCAGTTCCGAAGTTAAAAGGGTGGCGAGGCACCCTATATTTATATGTTTATATTTTATTACGTTTTAGCTTAAGTATTATATTCTAATCATGCAATATCATTTAAGGATAAATAATAATTTATAAATTTTTAATAACATATTATTTCCCACTTATTTAGAATTAAATAAAATTTACGAGATAATCAATTAAAAAAATCAATGCATGCAATGGCTAAAAACTTACATGCCTGTCTATTCATTCTCAATATTCTCAAAAATATGACTTCCAATGTATATATATAACAATATATATATATATATATATGCATTGCTAATCTTTTAGGTATTTGGAATGTAAATAATTATTTTATCTTACAGGGAAATAAAAGGACTTATTGTTTTTGTAACGACTTTCTGTTACCTCATATTAGGCCTACTTTTTCCAAGATAAAATGTAATTAGATTCTCCTAATCAGTAAGTGGATAACTTCCTTCGGTAAGCAAGTGTGTCGGTTAAACATGTAGAGTCCCAATCTAATCTCAAAATAAAACACAATAGATGCAAAACTGCAAGGATATGCCACAGCAATTGTAGAAGGAGACATAGAAATAAATTTGTATGGTGTTCGTTCAACGCAGGAATAATCTGAATAAATTCAAATTATTAGATTTTTTTTTTCGAATTTCATTCTAGCCCCCCACATGCGAAATGGTTTTTAAATTCTCGTAGGAAATAAATATTTTTTTTTTTTTTTTTAAAGAAAATTTCTGTCGGAGAATTATATTACTCTCTTATTGCTATAGGTTGTGTTAAATTACATGATATATTTAGAGTTAAATTACACTAGTTTATTGTAATTAATTCAATTACTATAGATTATATTTTCAGTATGAGAGAATGTTGGTTGGACTTACATTTGCTATGCAAATATACATATTTTAAGTTAAATATATAGTTGAAAACTAAAATATATAGTTATAATTGTGACGGTGGGTTAATTGCGATTTTCTATTCACTAACGTTACAGATATTTTGGCAATTTGAATTACAAAAAAATTGCATTTTCTACCAACCAAAAAGAAACTTGCTTAGGTAAATTAAATGAATATAAGAAGAGCAATGAATTGAATTAGATATAGGTATATATAAGCGAAATAGAATTGGAAGGAAAGAAAAGGGACTTAGAGACTATCGTGACTTGATGATAGATAATTGTAAATTGTACTGAAACATCCCAATTAATCATTAAGATTGAAGTGACTCCTAGTTAAATTACTAAAATACGAAGTAGCTGTTTTGAAGTTTTGGGATCATAACGAGTGATTGAGTAGCTGAGACTTTATTATTGCTTTATAAAAGACTGGCCGAGTTAAGAAGGATTCGGAAGAGAGCGACTTTACATACTCTGATAATTAAAAATGTGTTACCTCCTGTTCTTGCGTATCTTTAATTGAAGTTTTGTAATTATTAACTATTTAATTATATTGGAAGATGACAGTAGATTCTTTCAGTGTAATTAAATAGTCATTTAAATATTCAAAGAAGCACATAATACTATGTCCTCAGACATTAGTCGACAATGGTTCTGGTTGAATGTGTAGGAGATCTCTGATGTTCCTGCTCTTCGGAATTTTTGTATTAAATGAAATTGGCCTCGCTTTCCTCAAAACGATGAAATACAAATTTTTCCTTTGGTTATAAGAATTAAATATTGATTTTAGTTATTGGTCACTTATAATCTCGACTGAGAAAAGGAATTGCTCCTAGAAACTGTTACATTCGTTTTGGGATTCTTCTATTTCTTGGATATCAGACTTCTAGAAGATCAATACTTCACCACAAAGTTCATTGGAAACAGAAATGTGGATTGACCTTCCGCACGAGTCTAGCTGTCTTTAATTAGGAGTCGGGATGTAAGTGAGACTCCTGACAAATCTGTTTAATATGGTTACCTCAATTATCTGGTAATGCAGATTTAATATGTGTGCTTTTTTTGTAAAGTAAAATTGTCGTACGTATGATGTAAGCAATAATGATAAATCTGAATTTTTAAATGAGAAATAAGTGATCCGTATTAAAATAAAAAAGAAGAAATAATCAGAACAATAAAGTTTTGTGTTTATTTTAAAAATAAAAATTATCATCTAATTTAAATTTGTATAGTTATTACCAATATAAGCACTTGATTCTTATTATTAGTAAAGAAACAGTGTCATCAAGCAAGCTTGATTAATTCATTGTTTAGTGACGCCTCTCTCATGAGCAGGGACGTCTTAAGATTTCTTGTGGCTCTTATAAAAATAGTTCCAATTTTGCGACCCTCTCTTTAATCTAATTGAGTGTATAGAGATGTACAGTTCAATAAAAGCACTATGGTAAATGAGGTTTATGTCAATATTTATTTTCAAATTAAATTCCAAACCTCCTTAATTAGGGTTTCTACATCACTGTTAATAATATTTCATTTTCAATACTCTTCAAGCTTAAATATTCAAACGGATCGACAGACAATTTCTTCTGACCAGTTTGAGTTGGAAATGAACTTCCACTCGTGTTAGTTATCATCAATGATAAGAAAATTTTCTTTAATTATTTCAATATAGGAAACATCAGAACAGTCTTTCAATATAGATTTATAGAGTATGTTCTTCATCCCATTCCAATCCTCCCATACAACAATATCTGCATTTGTAGAATTATATTTTTTATTAAACTTCTCTTTTTTCCATATTTCTTCTCTTTGCTTTTTTTAGTTTTTCGCCATCAATGATCATATTTGACTTGAAATGTTGACATTCCAAGTTCAGTTCCTCTATTATCAAAACCTTTATCGTAAAATTTTGATATTTTTTCTTTATTTTGTAATTTCTGTCTCATCCAAATTGAAATATTTTCAAAAAAATCAAAATGATTTCCAAAAAAAGCTCTCATATTTTTTTTTACTGTTTGTAGTATATATTAAACCAGAGAGTTTGGATATTGGTGCAAAAGATATTCATTCTTATTATCTGGTTATGGTTGCTTTTCAAATGTTAAAATTTGGTGCCTCTCTTTTTTTCCTTCATGAAAGCTACCCAGACACACCGTTGTCTTACACCTTGTGAACATTCTTGATCTTCCGTTTTAGTCTGAAACAGTCAAAGAGTCTCTTTGGTTTCTATAATTCATTAACGATTTAATACTGCATACACCTTTCAACAAATCTATGTTTACCTGGTGGAATAGACGGGATTGTCAGTAACGTGTCGAAATGTCAATCTAAAGGATAGTTAAAAAGTAGTTCCTAATTCATTCATCTTTAGTTTTTTGAAGTGAAGGTCGAGTTTCCGTCTGCCTGTAATTCATCATTAATTGCTAGATTCAGGCTCATGAAGTAACATTTAAAAAAAAACTTGCACATTTTTTTAAAAGTGGAAAACCACAGGAAACATTTTTTTTTTCGTTTTCGAATAGTTTATTTCATTCATTTAAATTAAAAGCAATACCTTAGATTGAAATAGAAAAGTACAAAACTCCATAGCATTAATACGCTCGAGATTTCTTTGTTGTCGTGTCGATCGGAGCCTAAAATTTTATATCAAACTAACTGAGTACCCATTTTCCGTAATAGAATGAAGTTTTAAATTAAAAACATCAAAAAATAAATGACCAGTAGAATTTAAAATAAATGACCAGTAGAATTTAAAAATAAATGACCAGTTATAGCGTAGAATCCACTTTAAACCGCAACAAGATGATTTTACAGAAAATTATGAATAATTTGGTAAAAGATGGTCTCTTTATTCATATCCTAAAAATAACCAAGATTTTTTTTAATAACACGCGCGTTTGAGGAACAGCGGTTCGAAAGAAATGTTATAAACCGTACAAATAAATAACACCTAAAAAATTATTATGCCATTATACACATAATATTCAATATTAACTATATGTTGCATTTTCGCATTTTTTGTTTTATTTTTTGTCCTGTTCAAGGGGAAAAAAGAGAAAACTTATCTAACTAGTTTGTAAACAAAAAGGTGTATAAAATTAAAGTATATGTAATAAATCTAATTTTCTAAATGGAAAATTGACAAACATAATACACGCAACAGAAAAAATTTCTAGTGAGAGAGGTCTTAAGCACTAAAAAAAGCCTTTTATTTTGTACTGTATTTTGACGAGAATCATTTTGCTCTTGAGACATTAAATTATTGAACAGGCATTTATTTATCTAAGTATCAAATCGTTCTAGATTCCTGTTATATGATTAATGTTTTCATGATATAAACATTGCTGGGAATCTGTAGTACAAGATATATCCATTTTATAAATGTTCTTTTTTTATTTATTTCGATCCAATAATAACAGAAAAGGACATTCATTTGAATTTCAAACTAGTAAATAACGCCCATAGTAGAAGCAAATAGTATTTTTTTAATACAATACACATCGGAAATTCTTTTAGAAGATCATAATGCGTCTAAATGAAGGATAAAAGTGAGCTTATGCATATTAATCAATATAAAATTATTCTAAAGAGTCCATTGAAATATTTATATATACCTATAAACAGTTAAGAGATTATTTTATGTTGTTCCGAGGAAGAGGGAGAAAATTTATGTAAAAAAAAAAAAAAAAAAAAAAAAGAGTAGCATTTTTTTTTATTTAGATATTATTTTATAACTCTCTTTACAAAAGCAAATACACTGTAACGTATTAATTTTTAATGCGATATACATTCGTTTATCATCTTAAATCCTCAAAGAAATACACCAAAAATAAAAAACATAATTGCCTCTATTGGGGGAGAAATTTTAATTCTAAAGAAAGGAATTGTCGATTTAGAATCGTAGCTACCTGCTTCTTCGAAAAAGAGTGATTTACTTCAGGGTCGTTTTCAACCTTTTATACTCCTGATGCCCGTCATAAAAATAGAAATGTGTTTTTACACTTGCTGGGGAGCTTAAGAGTATCTCTTGTCCATTCATGAGCGATCTTAACTCCATGTGTGTAAATAAATAAAGATCGTTGGCCAGAGTGTCTGCACTGTCCTTCCCACTGCAGTATTTTTTATCAATAGATTGACATATTTCGCTTAGAAATAAAAATTACATTTTCCTCATTCTGAGCAAGAGCATTTAGAAATATGTAACAGAAGTAACTGTCTTCATCCAGTCATGTCTGAATAAGATTTGACGATAAAATTATTCTGATCATGATCTATTGAGGCTGCTGAAATGGGACGAGGGCTCCCCTCTAAATGCGAGAGGTTCTGGGCCAAACACACATGCTCTTAAGACGTCCCTGCTCTATGAGCAACATTGGAGCCATGAAGGTCATTTTGAAAAGCGTTGTCAAATGACGTAAAAGAGTCCCTAACTAGTATCTCCACTCTCTCTCCTTTCACACCATCCAAATGCAATGTGAGGTTTCAATCTGGGTAAAGAAACTTAACTTGAATCAACTTCTACTCTGCACCAAGAGTCTTTAATGGCAATTCAGGATTCTAACTCAAGACTCCATGAAAGAATATCGACCTATGAGTTTGCGACCAAGATTATTTGGTTACACGAGCCTTTTGCTGTAATGCATGCATACGGAATGTATATAATAATAGAGTAGGTTATATTAATATGATATAAAATCATTAAAGACGATGAAACTAAATAGTTTTATTGAATTATTATATCTATTTGAAAAAATCTTTTCAAAAAACGAAAATGTTGTTTAGAAAATAGAGTGTGTTTACGAGGAATCTTCTCATTTATGCGGACAAGGATATTAAATTATTTACACAAACGTTACTTAATTGGGATTCGTTGGGTTGATTATCTGTAATTAATGCAAAACTGCAATGACAGTCAACAACTGAGTTATAAAAAATTATTTTTCAGGAGTCTAGACTAAGAAACTCCACAACAAAAACTCTTTAAAAACGCAATAATAATTTGTAAATAAAAGATATTTAATTTTGAGAGTAGCTATAATGGATTTGTCCTTTTATGAAAAGGATTCTAAATTTTTTCTATATTTTCACAAGAAAGGGATTATGTCGAACCGTTCTTTAGGGAATCCGAATGATATAACTATCCAGTGCTAAAGATTTTTCTTTTTTTCTATCAGTATGGCGCTTCAGCATCCCAAAAAATTGTCTCCACAACCTGTCATACTCTCTTTTCTTCTTGGAGCCGATTTGTTGGAAACAACCAATCAGTTTTAATGTTGCATGGTTACTCTAAGTTATATAATGATTGAATCCACAGGTCTTCTCAACACACCAATCAATGCTAACGAGTGATGTGGTGCTGTGACTATTTCGGTTCCATAACAGAAAATACAATTGTAACACCAACACCTTAGCAATTTCATTTATCGTCAAAGACAAGTACACTTCGACCCAAATCCACGTACCGTTAATCAAGATTTATACTGAATTCAATATTATGATAAATCTAATTACCGGTTCATTCACCGGTACAAATTTGAGATGTTTAGATAAGCCATAATGAATAATCATCAGTTATCAACAATGCAAGCCTAATTTTCGGTAACAAGTCGACACAAACCAACAAAGACACATTGAACCAGCAATCAAAACTCGACATATAAATCCAGTGATACGTCGATTTTTTTGCATCATTAAACAGATTGCAGTACGGCCACTGGCAGCACCAACCATTTTAGCAATGCTATATATAGTGGAAATGCATTGTTTGTGCCCTTTCGTGCTTTTTCCTCAAAACTACGCCTAATAGAGTCTAATGCACATTCTTTGGGATCAAAGAGACGTGACACATTTATAAAAAACCTTTGAAGTACGTTAGGTATGCTTAATAGAAAGATAGCACAATATTAAAATTCAGTTTTATTACTTAAATATTTAGAATATGGGAATGTTGATTAAATATATAATATACTGACTTCATTTTTATCGTTGATCTCTTTAGCTTCCATCTATAAAATAATCTTTAAAAGACAAAAAAAAAAAATGTCGAAAGAGGGATTTCTTAAATTTTTCAAGTCTTCCCTTTTATAGGAAATCTCTTTACTTTAACCAAATTGAATAACGCTGTTGAGATCTTTTTTCATGTCAATCAATTTTAAATACAAGTACTTTAGGATTTCGTAGAAATTTGTTTTCATCCTTTTATATTGAAAATCTGTAATGAAATGCCACTTTTCATGAATCCTTTCTGCTTTTCTCATACTCAGTGAATCATTTTCCGCTTCAATTGTTCTTTTCCATTCTTATTAAAGAGTGAAGTGTATGCATTTACAATAAAGTGTTAAATTTTAATAGTAAATCAAAGTAAATATTTTACATTTAAAAAAAATGCTTTAATATTTTTTTCGAAATATATATATGTGGAGTCTGTATATTTTATGTAAAGTGTTTACTTCAAATAAAAGACATATTGATCCAAAAAAAAGTATCAATCTGATTAAAGTTTCAAGCAAAACTTTTCAAAAAATAATTACCTTAAAATAAAATAAATACTGAACTCTACATCAAATAAATGCCTTGTCAGGAAGAAAAGATTTATAAAATAACATTAAACTCATTCTCATAAGTTTCTTATAAGTCGTAGGTCCTACATGAAGAGCTTAAAGCCAAATTTAGATATTTATTGTGATAAAAGGACTAATAGCCAAGCCGAAATATTTAACTGAGTATGCTTAATCAAAAGCCTGTAGAAATAGATTGCCATAAAATTCTTTCATACATTAAAAATTCAATTCTTGTTAAGGGACAAAAATCAATATAATAACATTTCTAATAATCTCTCTGATTCCAATGAAGCTATGTAAGAATATTATTTGGCCATATGCATTTAAATCACATATTGTATATAATATATTTTTCATCATACTACCAATTATCTATATAACTATATATATATATATACATATGTGTGTGTGTGTGTGTGTATGTGTGTACATATATTATATATATGTATACATATATGTATGTATGTATATATATATACATATTGTGTGTGTGTGCGTATACATATATGTGATATGTGTGTATATATAAACATATATATATATTTGTGTGTGTGCATACATATATGTGTGTGTGTGTATACATATGTAGAGCATATATATATATATATATATATATATATATATATATATATATATTTATTAAATTTCAAATAAAAATATCAACGATTGATGAAAGACCATAACCTAAGCGAGTAATCTTTTTATTAGAAGTTTTGTAGTTCTTTGAGAGAAAGGCAATAGCTATATCGGCCAGTAAAGCCGATGTGAATTTTGGGAAGACAACAACAAATGGAATCAAAGACCTGACGTGTAGCTGGGTCTGATGCATGTTAAATCTATTCAGAGTCCAAAGTTCTCCTGTCGGCGTGGTGTAGATGTTAAGAGAGGGAGGTTCCTGCTCAGGTGTCGTCCTCATCACTTTACCGAGGTCTGTGTAAAACATAGTCCGCCGCCAATAGCCCCTCGTAGTTGCCGAAAAGACCAAAAGCCAACCAACTGATCTCACCGTAGATAATACGAGTACAAACTCCGCTTCATTAAATTGCAAACAAGTCAACAAAATATTTAAAAAAAATGTTTATTTCTAAAAGTAAAAAAGAAAGTAAAATAACAATAGATTAATTCCTCTTAAGAAAAGCAATTCGAATAATTTTTTCTCGATCTATGATCCTATTTTTGAAGGAAATGAGAGTGATCTAGTAATTTAAATACACTTCATAAAGGTACTTCAAATGCTTGTGATTTTCTTTATTGTTTATTTGGTATGAGAGAGTAAAAGGAGATTATTCTCAACGAATGGAATTTTTCAACTGCATGACAGTACTGAGAGATAATCTTCACTGGGTTAAAAGAGCCTATTTAAATTGATGTTGACCCTTTTACTGATGTATTCTTTTTCAGAGAATCTTCAACAAACGAGACTCTTTGAATTGAAGACTAGTTTCTGTTCTTTGCATTATTTTCGTCTGTCAAATTACTTTTCTGCTGGTAAAGTAAAATAATAATTGGTTGTCACGGGGTATTGAATATGAACTCATTAAAACCAATTTTAGTTTTACTGATTGTCTCTTTCTATTTATCCTCTGTTGAACCAAACATTTAATACTTTGTAAATTCTAGAACTTTTCATAATATATTCCATTTTCCTTTTTTTCCCAGGAAAAGAATATTTTTTTTCAATCTCTACTTTAATTTGTTTGCTTACTACAAAAATAAAAAAAAAATGTTCAATTAAAAATATATAATTTAATTTAATTTAACACTCATCTTTTTGGAGAAAGTATCGGAGTCTATAATGGATGAAACATATTTTAAGAGAGGGGAATATACCTGTAGGATTCAGAGTTTAGGGTAGGTGAAAGGAAACCATGCCGGGTGGGGATAAGGGTCTAAGGAAGTTTGGGAACTACTAGTTAGAGCGATAAGAAAATATTTTGTCAGTGTTATGACGATTAATATTTCGTTACGGATTTTTTCCTTTTTTGTTGTATCCCTTCATTTTCAAGGTATGCCATTTACCACACTAGAGGTGTATATTATGTGATTTATATCAATTTGAGATTCAAGAAGTTACTGTATTTTGTTTGGAAAAATGAAAAATGATAATGAAGAAATAAAGTTATTTCTTAATTAGTCTTATCTATTCAGAAGAAATTTGACCCAATTTTTCAATAGACATTCTGATATTTTACGTTTCCACCTCTATTTTGTATTGATTAAGAGTAATAATCCAAAAGGAATAGAAGGAGAACAATTCTTTTCTACCACATTTATTTACAGTCTCTACGCTCTAGTTATACACAAATATATATTTACAAAATATTAAGACCACCTTATATTTTATTCAACCCGTTTGGAGATCAGTACCTCAGAACAAAACAAGGATAAACCCACCCTTCCATGGTCAATATCTATAAATGTTGAACCAACATTCAAATATTACCCATGAACCCGGGGCTAATTAGACGAGGCCAAGGTGTTTCCTGGTATATCCATATAGATTATTTTCCACAGTTTGAGCTACAAGTAGAACAAACAATTTCTTGACAGTATGCTCTTACCCACATACTCTCTTTTCTACCATTTCATAAATGTCATTTCAATGAAACAACGTTCTTCATATGGATGCGTGTAACTTCCAGGGCAAATAAATATAAACTGCTGTTTGAAGAAAATGCAACACCATGAAGGAATCATCAGAATCAAAATGAAATTGCAGCAAATGTCAATTATAGGATATTATGCAAATTAATAAAGCCAGAGCACAGGCGGCGCGCGCAGCGCTGAATTGATGCTGAAAGCGTATAAATATAGCGGGACGTTGAAAAAAGTCTATGATTATTTGC
>BMAW01008331.1:0-34900 GCA_019974015.1 Nephila pilipes | reverse complement strand
TGATGCGAGTTTGGAAGCAGTGGACCGACGAGCACCGAACAACTCGAAAAACAGGCACTGGACGACAGAAGGTGACGTCAGAGCGCGATGATCGACACCTGCTCCGCATGGCGGTGAATGATCGCACAGCTTCCTCCAGGCAGCTGGCAGCACGTTGGTCTACTGCTACAGGTGTACAATTGTCGGCTTCGTCAATTCGTCGTCGTCTGCTGCGCCGTGGATTGCGTGCAAGGGTGCCTTTATACAGGATTCCCCTCACGGCGAATCATCGACGGCTGCGTCGGCAGTGGGCTCTTGAGCACAGAGACAGGCGAGCTGATTGGCACCAAGTTGTCTTTTCAGATGAATCACGCTTCAATTTGTGGACCCATGATGGCCGTGTTCGTGTTAGACGTTATGCCGGTCAACGCTGCCTTCCTGAGTGTATTATTGAACGACATAGTGGTCGAACACCCGGAGTTATGGTCTGGGGTGCGATTTCGTATCATGGACGATCCAATTTGATACGAATTGAGGGTAATCTCAATAGCAACAGGTACGTCCGTGAAGTGCTACAGCCCGAAGTCGTTCCTTTCCTTCAAGGCATCCCTGGAGCTATCTTTCAGCAGGATAATGCACGCCCACATGTTGCGCGGACTGTTCGAGACTTCTGTTCAGCACAACGCATGCAACTTCTTCCTTGGCCTGCTTATTCACCGGATATGTCGCCTATTGAGCACGTGTGGGATATGGTTGGTCGGCGTCTCGCTCGTGATCCGCGTCCTGCAGTTTCCAAAGACGAACTTTGGTTGCGCATACAAGCGATATGGAATTCTCTTCCTCAAGCAGATATTCAACATCTGTTTGACTCCATGCCACGTCGTATAGCAGCACTTATTGCAGCGCATGGTGGCTGCACCAAATACTGGTTTCGGACGCTTAATTTGTTTCTTTTGTTTTGAAAATTTCATCATTTATTTGTATCAGTACAAGTCGTTTTTGCATTAAATTTCATTTGATTCTGATGATTCTTTCATGGTGTTGCATTTTCTACAAACAGCAGTATACAAATATCATTATATTCTCAGAAAATATACTTGTACAAATTTTAGTCTCTGGGAGTTAGTACCTTTTCCTCATCTTGCTATCTGTCATAGGAATTTAAATTATATTTTTCTCATGACAAATACTAAGTATTGTAATTTTTTTCATTTCACACATATCACACGCAAAACAACTAAGCTAACTACTTTAAAAGCTTAATTTTAAAATGTACTTAATGTTCTCCTTGTTTTTCACCTTTACGCTTAACTACTTTTCTTTTTCACTCTACTCAATATAACTTCTTATTATTACTTTAGAACTCGTAAATCATATCACTTTGTAACTTCTTTACAGTAGCTTACTTAGCTAAATACTTTCACTTAACTTACTGTAGCTTATTGAGCTATTTACTTTTCCTTAAAATTCTTATGAGTTCAGACACATTTTTTGATAACCATAACAACTTAATTTATTTATTCAACTCAGTTCCTTTCGCGTTACCTTGGTGACCAGTGCAGTTTACAGTTTGCACTCAATCACCCATCCATTCACAACTTTCTCGAATTTCAACATGCGTACGTCCACTCCGTTCAGAGAATTAGTCTACTCTGTTCTGAGGGGATCGTACTCACCCATTTACAAGAAACGCCCTCTACAGGGGGCATTAAGCATGGGAGATAAGATAAGGTAGAGCCTTCGAAATTCATTTTTAAAAGCCACTAAGATGGAGCAATTCAAAATTCCTTTTCGAAAGCCGAAATTTGGGCTTTCGATTATTTTTACGTGAACAAATAAAAATATAAATGAGTGAAAGGCATTGAGAAACTCATGCTACAACCAATTCAAAAGAGATGAATTTAAATATTTTTGCCTCCAAAACTTATTCATCTAACATCAATATGCATCACCAACGGTAACCTTCTTTAGAGAATAGATTTGTAAGTAAATATTCTTATTTTGAGGCAACAATAGCTGTATTCTTCTTAAAATATATTGCAAGCTTAATATTTTCCCCTTTGTGTTAACTTTAATATTTGGACAGAATATTATCGGAAGCTTTAACGATGTATTATCTACTTTAATGTTTTATATTTTACTTTAATTTTATTACCTGAAAAATAATTTGATTTTCTATTGCAAAATCGATTCCTTTGATTTATTTTATTCTAATAGTAGGTATCATCTTTGTACATAAGAAGGTTTACATTTTGGTGAGGCTCAGTATTTCAAAAAGAGTAAAGAAGTTTCAAGATTGCTGTCCAGTATTGCTTTGAATGTCTACTTTTACCTATTAATTTACAAACACACTATCTGATAATCATAGTTCTTATGTAATTAGCTGAATTATATTAAGAGGTTTTTTTTTTTTTTTTTTTTTGATAAAAATAGCTTCGTTTGAATTTCAAGATATTGGTTTCATTCACTAACTTTCTTTTTCAAATTTTCTCTGGAAAAGGCCAAGACATTCGGAGATTTTTTTGATGGTTAAACATATAGAAAATCGTTTCATCATGTTGGGACAAGAAAAACATTCTTGTATGCGTAGCCAGTAGTGATTTTTTTCAAAAAATCCGATTTTTATTTTTCACGAATGTTTTGTCTTTTAACCTGAATCTTCTAAGTTTATATAACTTGGACAGTTAGAAAAATTTATATCAATCAGTTTTAATGAAATTATTCAAATTATAATCTTATGTAATAACAAAAGAAATGCTACTGTTTAGTTAATTCCTCATGTATTTTGTAAGGGCGGTTCAAATGTAACCGTACTAGAAATAGGAATGGAGTATCATTAATGTGGTAATTTATCGCATATTGTTAAGTGATCTTTGTTTCTTTTTTTAAGAAATCCATGAGCATAGTGCCCTTTGCACCCCGAAAATTCGCCGCCATCACTTCTCATTCACCTGTTACTGCCCCTAATTTACATTTTTGCTCGGTTCCAAATGTGCAAAAATGAACCTGGAACTCATCAAAAGGGACGAAAAATGACAACGACAAAAATTAAATGTATAAATCTATGCACTAATTCATAATGTAACATCTATTTGCCTTACAAATGCCATTTTTAATATAAAACAGGTACATTTAGAGCTACTCTCATACTTCTATGTAATGGATAGTAAGGAAGTAAAACATAAACAAATTTATTCTACTTTGATATGAAGGATATTTAAATGTTCTGGAATTTTATAATGAACAGGCCTCTAGTTCATTGATTTTTAGTTCTGAAATATTGAAATCAATTAAACTTCGGTTAATGTTTTCAGTTTTAATAGTTTTCTATCAACATTCAAGAATTATATTTCAAAGTTCTGAATGGGAAGAAAGTACAATAAACATGATCTATTGCACTAATATTTTAAAAAAAATTTGTTAAGATTAAAAAGTTTTTAGATTATTACTTTTTTGACAATTCGTAAAAATATAAAATTTACTAGAGATACATTCTTATTATTTATTTGTGTAGAATATGTTTATTGAGAGACTGAATTTTTTGTACTGCATTCAAACTCCATAGTGGTGAACCATACGCGAGCCCAATGAAGAGTTCCTCAGCCCAAATTTGCCTTTTGACTTGTTAGGCTCTTTTTCATTTGTCTCGAATATTTTTAATAACTATTATTTCGTACTTTTCTGTATAACTCTTATTTTATATATACATATATGTATTCATTTTATATTTATCTATTAACTAATATTTCGTACTGTCACGTAGATGTTGGAGTAGATTGAACTGAGTATACAATAGATCTCAGAATAATGTGATTTATTAAGAAACTAGAAATAGTTACCCTTAACAAGAGAACTCTCTCAAACTGAAAATCTAAGAACTTCTATATTGCATTAGAATATTCTAGATACTGCTATGACAACATAAATAATATTCTTAAATGTTTTAGAAATTATAATAGAAAACAATTGAACAAAAAGTTAACGTGAATTTTAATCTAAAATTTGAAACCTCTATCTCCCGTTCTGTGGACAAGCGGGGCTTCGCTTCGCTATCGATGCTTCAAAGCTTCGTGACAATGCTCTTTCCATGAAACATAGAATCCCCGCTGTTTAGGAGTTCTGCCGTAAGTCTCTTGTCATGTGTCCTGAAAAGACTCGACAAGATGATGAATTGTTTTGGTGCTGATGCCCTTTCTGTAACATTAAGCTCGTCAGTAGCAGTAAAATTATCTGGGAACTGGATATCTGCTTTGAGATCATAGTAGGGTATCATTCAGAGAGCATATACAACTATTGTCCTTCAATGTCAAGAACTGGGATCAAAGTAATGAACTTTAAATATAAAAGGCAGTGGCTTGTTCCGAACCTCAACAAAATTTTAAACCCCCTTTCAGCTGCTCTTGAAGTGCTTGAACCTGATAGCAAAAGTCTTCGATAATACGGTGGTAATAAGAAAATAGTCCCCAAAAGCTTCTGACGACATGTAAATTATTTGACGTTGGAAACATCTGATAGCTTTTACCTTGTCCTGGTCAGGATGAACACTATGTTCTGAAACAGATGCCCCAAAAGTGTGATTTCTCGGGTGACAAAGTAGCCTCGTAGCATTTTTTTTTTGTTACTGAGAAGGCAACCAACTTCAAGTATTGAACTCATTTTCATACTTATAATTTTCAAAAGAATCCTCAGAGGTTTCAGAAAGCACCACGCTATCGTTTAGGTAACATTACATCATTCTTTCAAATTTTGCTGGGGTATTACATAGACCAAAATGCATAAATTTAAACTGGTACAGTCCTTCTAGTCAGGTAAACGCTGTCTTTCCACTTCCAACTGCATTTACATCAATTTTCTAGTTACCGGTTCGTAGGTTCATTGTTCAGAAAAACCATAGCATCCTTTAAACAGTTTAGTGAATGGTCAGTACGTGGTAAAGATTACACATCATTTTTAGTGATCTGCTTGAGACGGCGATAATCTACGTAGAAGAGTCAAATACCTCCTTTCTTTTTAACCAAGACTACTGGAGACGACAAAAGGCTCTCCAGGTGGCTGAATTATGCCATTATCTAGCATACTCTCCCTTTCTTCATGTATTATGAGACGCTCCGTTGAGACACTCTATAGGCTATTTGGCTTATGCCTGCATGGTTGCCAGCATTTATGCGGTGTGTAACCTTTCCCTTCAAAGCTTTGGATTTTCTAGATCGGTCGAAAATGCCTGATAATTTTTGGAGTATTCTTCGAAGCTTGTCTTCTTGAATAGAAGTGAGATTAGGAGCTAACATTCTTGAGAAGTTTACCAGCTGTTCACTCCTTTTTTCCTGGGTTATAACGATAGATTGAGCGAGAGAAAGCGTATGTTACTCACGCAATCCTCATCGAAGCTGATGAGCTCTCATCTAAAACCTATGAATATATTCTTGAGAATACTCTGAGTAGTATCTTTCCCATTTTCAACCCGTAATTCACTTCTACATAATGTTATTATTGTAGCCGGTATCATAATTTCCTTTTCAAAAAACATTTTATTTCCTCCTCTATTACATCGCTATTTTGATCTCTGTTAAAAACAGCAACAAGAATTTTGGCTACAGAATGAACAAGTACAGAAAAATCGTCAACAGCGTGCAAGATCCAGGGTTGAAGATTCGGAGTTGTTCACTTATCCGTTTTAACATACATAAGTACATGCTAATTATTAGCAGTTCCATCTACCTCCATTATTAAAATAATTTATAGGATCTCAAGATTACTCAGTCGAATGAAGTGAAAGTCAGATAATCAAGTTATTTCATTCTCATATCAAGAAATAATCACCATTTAATACTTAACTTATTTCATATGTGGTAATTACTCTTGAAAAGCGACTGATTTAACGTACACATAAACTGAAAATTATAATTATTACCATCTCTATCGACTTTAAGAACTTAGATGGTATAAATGTATGAGTTCTAGTCACTACTCTTATGTTGATTATTTAAAAGTTACTCTTAAGGCCCCATACTGAACGCAGAACTAATGCGAATATTTCGCTTGATCATTTCCAGCCACTCTTAGATGTATTAAACGTTCAATATCAGTATTCGAAGTTTCATTGCTCATGTATGCACTTTCTTAATTATATTCATTACTTATTCTAAACTAAACTATATAAGTACTGTACTTATCTCTAGATTTCTGCAATATTTTAAACTATTTTATTAACAGTGCAACTATTTCTACTTATTTTTAATATCTTAACAATTTTATCATATTCGAAATGTGCATGATTTATCAAATAAATTTTGCGAAAACTTTTACCCTGGAAAATTTCTAAATTTCTTTGACACCTGGGGGTTGGTAACTCAAGCGTATCGTAAGAAATCTATATAAATGCAGGTGTTACTGAATTTATATTAACTCTTATAAACTTAAGATATGGATAAACTGACTATAAGAAAAACAGATCAATATAGATAAAATAATGTTTGGCATTTTGTGTCTTGCCCTTTATTGAACAAATAAAAAATTTAGTATATATATATATATATATATATATATTACTTTTGCATTCATGTGAACTAGAAGGCGGAGGAAAGGAAATTGAAAAATTTAAGCAAATAAATTTGTAGACTTGGCTACGCCTTTTTTTAGAGGTAATAATTTCATGCATTTTTTTTTTATCAACAAATTTAATAAAACTAATTTTGTTTTGATTTTAACTGAAGCGTTTGACTGTTCTTTTTATGAAGAGTGATTTGTTGATAGCTCTTTTTTATTGTATTGTATTTTTTGAGATAATTCTAGAAACGTTTTATATTAATGATATAATTTGCATTCTTATTAATCATATATTTTCAAACAAATATAACATATTAATAGTAATTGAAGCAAGAATTTCTCTTAAAATGGTTTTATTTTATTATTATTATTACTATATTACCTTTTCACTCAATTTTCTAGTAGTTCAGAAGCAAGCAATGTTTTGAAAAGAGCTAACAATTAATAAAAATACATCCTGAGAAATTACAAGAAGAGGCAATCATTTCTAAGAATATAATTACATAATGTTTTAATTTAATTGAAGAATACAATAATTATGTTTTCAGAGTTTATAAACATTTTCAAACGGTTTTTCTCATTTTGTATGTCTTCAATAAATGCTTTAAAATGCTACTCCTTCCTCAAATTTCCTATTTATTTACACATCACTTCTATTTTTTTCTGTGTATTATATATGTTAAATGTAACAAAATTAAGCGATTCATTTTACAATTTTTTTAAAATTAAAATGTCGAGGATATACCGGTTTCTTGAATTTTATTATGAATACAAATATATTTTTTTTGTCTACAAAATTAAAAAAAAGTTACTGCGATATCGATCAAAATATTATTAAAAGCTTACTTGAATATCGGAATAAACACAGTAAGAGTAAGGGAAGAAATTTTCCAAACTTTTTAAAACTTCCATTTTCAAATATGTACCGACAAAGTTCCCATATTTCATCTGTAATCATCAAAAAAATACAGTAACACAATACAAAATGCTATAAAATAATTTTTAAAGGCTGAAATAAATAAAATGGAAATAGTATTTCAAATCTCCCTATGGTAATCGAGACGAATTCGGTAAAAAAAAATGAGCTTGTTTTACGTTAATCTTCAAGAAAATCATCACTGTTTAAAATTAAAAACTGTGAAAATCGTGTTTAAACCTACAGATATCTATGTACATATATATTTACATATGTTAAGAAAATCCCATTTATGTTCATAATTAGTTAAATAAGAGCAGCTAATAATCGACTGAAATATTTAAATTTGTGAGTCGTGTACTTACTTTTAAGAACACTTGCATACGATTCACTGCGTTCACAACTCAAAGAATTTGCAGAACACTTATACGTATAATATTCTATAAACTGAGCATAATTATAATGTCATAATTTGAATTTTATAATTGTGAATCTTTTTAAAGTTTACAAATCTTATTTCCAATACTTTGCGTACAAATAGTGCAGATTACATAAATTTGTGAGTGCTTATATGATAACAATTATATTTATTGTATAGGAAATAATCTTTTTTAGAAATGTGAAAATTATTATCACTATGGATAAAGAATATTTCGATTTAAGTTTAATAAACTCTGAATTTCCCTGTTTTGAGAAAATCACTACAACAGAAATTTTTTTTGCTGTGGCATAATACGTTGCTTTTTCAGCTTTAGAATTCAATTTTTGAGCTTTCAATTCTTATATATTAAAATCTCATATATAATATATCAATGGAATCAGAGAAGTATCTTCTATTCTTTAATAGAAAAAAATTGAAAATGAATAATTTGAAGCATTTTGTTCCTCGGTTACCATAAAACAAGGAATTCATTTCAATAATTTTTAAATTTTTTGAAGCTTCCTGAAACTTTTGAACATTTAACATATTGGTTATTTAAATGGAAGAATAAAATTTAAACAACAAAATAGTAACAAAATAGATAGCTTTCTAATTTTGATAGAAATGTCTCTTATTTGTGTGAAAGAAAAATATAGGTTTTTAAATGACATTGTCTTTATAATATGTAGAAATTTTTATACTTTTAAAGTTACAAAATATTGCATATTAAAGGGGTAAAATTTGTTTATATATATATACAGAACTGTCAATCTGAATCTTAGATCTATTTATAATTCCGAGCACAAAATGTTGGTCTAAAATTATAAATTACTAGTGAAATGCTCTTCACCTCCGATGAAAATAAGAAGTGTAGCAAGCATGTGTCGTATTTGACAGCACTTAAGTGCACTTAAACATTAACAATTCCATCGTTCCATTTAGGTTCATTATATAGGGAATATTTCAAGAGAGTTTCTTTCCTCCTGCAGAAGTTCTGAAAGCTTTGTAAAGACCTTATTAACAAAATTAAATTTTAAGCATGATTCTCAATCAGTGTTTCGCGGATCGCGAGTGTCTTGTGAAGACATTTCAAAGGTTCCACGAAGAAATCAAATATACTATTAAAACAAAGTAAAACTTGATGCAACGTAGCTTTATTTCTGATAAGATTACAATAATGAAACTAATGAGAGGTTAAATCTTTTAATTGTACATGTGCAATCGCAAAAGGTACTCCTAATTGCAATGAAAAATTGCGCCTTTTTCTACACAGAATGGTTGAGAAAAAATAAGCATATTACGTCTCTGTAATAGTGTCAAGTGAATGACCCATTCAGAATTATTCTAAATCTCTTAAAAATGAATACCTGATCCAGCAAAATAAGCTGTAAGATGCGATGTATGGCGCCATTGTGACGCTTTAGTTTCACTTCTATCACTAATTTATGTCATCCCAAGTTTTTATAGCTCATTAATTCATCAGATAATCGCAGATTCAAATCCTTAACTAATTTTTATTCTGCCTGGTATAATAACCAAAAATAAAGATGCATGTCACGAGACTGTGAAAAACCCTTCACGTGCCTCCAAAAAAAAGTAATCATAAATGAATGCTTATATCACTAGATTTAAAGGCGAGTTTGAATCAGAACCTAAGCCAAAGTCATATTACTTGTTTTTCTCTTAGTTAATATATATATATTAAAAGTACTTAAGATAATAGACATAGTACTTAAGATAATTAACATCAAAATATTCGCAGCTTATAAATGCTACCTTACTAATCATATGCATCACACTTCACTATTTCTGTTCCAATTTGCATTAGTGACTGTACATCCACAAGAAGGGATTCTCGAATTAAATGAAGCTATTTTGAAGATGGAAAAAGTTAGTTGGAGTAAAATACATACAACGTTATATACAACATTATTATTTTTCTCATATTTTTATGAAATAAAATTTTCATTTATTATTAATATTGCCGCGTAGAATGAAAGTCAAATAAAGACTACGGAATTAAATCTCTACCTGAGAATTATCAGTTTGACTTTCAGAACTTTATTAACTAAGAACGGAAATTAGTATTATGAGCTTTAATTAGAGCACTGAAAATGTAAGAATTAAAGATTAACTTCAAATAACTATAATTGAAGATAATGTGATGCAAAGCAGGACAACAGGAAGATAAAATTTATCTCTCCTTTACAGCTTTGCGAGAGGTATATATATACAGGGGTTGGACAAAAATATGGAAACACCTTTTAAAAAACATGTTTCTTTGCTTAATATGGTGTAGGAAACCCGTTGGCATCCAAAACAGCTTGCAGTCTTCTCGGAATGGATAAATACAGTTCCTGTATGTGTGCCAAGGGAATATTATACCATTCTTCCTGCAAAACGGTGGCAAATTCAGATAACGATGTTGGCGGTGGATAACGAGAACGCACTTTCCGTTCCAATGTAGACCACAAAGGTTCGATAATATTCAGGTCTGGTGACTGTGGTGGCCAGGGGAGATGGGACAAATCCTCCTCGTGCTCAGAAAACCAGTCCTGGACAATGTGAGCTGTGTGAACAGGGGCTTTGTCGTCTTGGAAGACACCATCACCATCGGGGAACAATGTTTGTACCATGGGATGAACTTGATCTGCCAAAATGTTCACATAAGTCTTGGCAGTCATGTGCCCTGACACAGTTATCATGGGGCCAGCAGAGAACCACGATATGGCTGCCCAAACCATAACAGAACCCCCGCAGAGTTTCACTCTTGGCAACAAGCAGTCTGTATTATAGGCTTGAGATGGCGTTCTCCAGACGTAAACTCGGCCAGAAGTGGGAAACAATGTGAAAGAAGACTCGTCAGACCATATTACACGCTTCCACTGCCCTATAGTCCAGGCTTTATGACTTAAACACCACCTTTTCCTGTTACGGGCATTAGCATCATGATGAGTGGCTTCCAATTGCAGCACGGCCAAGTTCCTATTTATGAAGCTCCTTCTAATGTGTTTTGGTACTCACAGGGTTCTGTAACACACATTCATTTCCAGCAGTAACTTTTGCAGCTGTGGTCTCTATTTCGTCACACTTGGTCCTATACTGATCGTCTGTCACGATCACCAGCACACTTCGTCCGCGCTGGATTTAGCAGATGATGTTTTCCGCTTTTCAAATGTGCAGATAAATCTTCGATACAGTACCTCTTGAAACACTAAACACCTCGGCTACCTTGCTTACGGAAGCACCTACCATACGTGCTCCAACAATTTGCCCACGTTCGAAGTCTGTTAACTCTGACATAATGCAATGACAACCTCACATAACAGTACTCCGACAACAACTGAACTGTTTAGCACATTTACGAAGTTGTATAGGTGGCGTAAGTAGTCAAAAACGCCAGCACCACCTACATATTTCATTAAAATCAATCTTTCTTTTCAAACATGCATTTTACAAGGTGTTTCCATATTTTTGTCCACCCCCTGTATAGGAAGAAGAGGATGCACTTTATTTCACTTCAGGCTTTCCTGCATAAGCTCCAGAGCATAAATATGGCCCGCAGATAGAATGCAACATGCGGCATCGTTAATAGGATGCGCCGAATGAATGAATACAGGTTTATGGCAAGAGAGATATTTCTTGCTCTGGCACCATTGCCAGGAAACGAGTATCACTACATTCCCTCATTTTCAGAAAGAAGCAGCGCCCCGTTTTAATCTGGTTTGACTTCTCGTAACAGGTCTCCTTTAAAAGTTAAGAATTCCCTTAACATCATTTTTATTGTTTCGATATAAATAGGGCTTTAGTTTAGCTTCTTCAACCCTGGTGACTTGATGTTGTACGTAATTGTCGTGCGTTTCAGTATTATTTTGGAGAATCACTACTTTTGTAAAAAATAAGATAGAACATTTAGAATGAGATTATATGTGCTCGTATAACTTTCATACCTGCAATAATGTAATGTTTATTCTAGATCGCTATGCGTAATTTAGTGGCCGTGGTAGCCTAGTGGTCATGGATTCGGATACATGGCCATCGGTTTTCGTTCAGTGCCTCTTTCGAGCCTCATCCACTGAAGACCCAGCGTGTAGCCGGGGCTGATGAACGTTAACTCTGCCATGATCCAAATTCCTCCCATTGGCCTGGTGTGGAAGTTAGTAGAGTGGGTACCAGCTTAGGTGTCGTCCTCGTCACTTGACCGAGGCTCAAAATTACTAGGTCCGTCGCCAGTAGCCCGCGTGTTGCTTCTGGTGCGACGTAAGTAAAAACTAACCGAAATGAAACAGAGCGTGTCTTAATTTCATTTGTGGAACAGAAATTTTTGAACTGTTGTTATTTAACTTTTAGAACTCTGCTGATTCTAAGTCAAAATATCCTTTCCACTCGGCGCTTTTAGAATTGAGGAAAAATTTTGTTTCCTCTAATGAGAAGTTCAAGTTCACCACATGTGGTATGGTTAGTTTTCTAGTTACAAAGAGGAGATAATAAGGGTTGCTGATTTTTAGTCATTAAGGATTGACGAAAAAGAAAGATCCTAATATTTGGCACCATATCATATCATAATATTTTTTTTTTCTGAATTTCTGGTTCCCATTTTTAATTGAGTGACTTACAAACTTTCAATTACATATTTATCATAAATTAGAGTCGTTTATTGCGTAAATTAACATTTTCAAACGGAACAAATAACAAAGAAAGCGACGGCTATGCCATATTACTAAGATATTTTCTAGAAGCTCATACGTTAAAACAATATTAAATTAATAGCTTCTGTAATCTCATGAGTATACTATTGGAGAATGCGATAGCACAATCATAAACTCGTAATAATTTATTCGGTTATAAGTTATTACGAGTTTATAAGTTATTACGAGTTCGGTTGCTTATATATATACAATATACACATATAGGTCTGTAATCGTATGACTTAGTGTGCAGATTTTACCTGTGGTCTTATTATTGCAACTTACATATTTAACTGCAACATTGAAACCATGTAATAAAATAATGCCTCGTGTATTCTTAATTATTCGACGAAATATGTAAAAGAAAGAAAACTTTAAGATCAATATGTTAAACATTATTACTAAACATTTTATTTTTTAAATTAACGCCCTTTTAATGCACAAAAAAATCAATGTATTCCAAATATTTTGATTTGACATTTTAATAACATCGCATTTTGAAACAATAGGATGGTTACTGGTGACGGACTTCATAAATTTGAACGTCAGTCAAGCAATGAGGAAAGCATCCACTCACCAAACTTCCACACCAACAACAGGACATAGAACCTACACAGGCTTAACAGCCGGTTTTCAATTGAACAGGACTCGAACTCACAACTCAATCCCGGCTACGAGTTTGCGACCTCATTAGTCGGCTACTGTAGCCCTTTTGTGATTAAATATTATCAAAAATGAGATTTAAAAAATAATTTTTAACTTAATTGAATACGTTTGAAAGCTGCTGAGGAAATCTTAAGTACGTCGAATTAAGGCAAAACCTTCAGTTAATTCATGCATTTCAATGAAAATAATATTTAACACTATTTTTATATCAAATATTTCTATGAATCAATCTTTAATTTTAAAGAAAAATTATTAATTGTTTTTCTTAATATTTTTTTTTGCGTTTAAAGGAAACATATCTTAAATTGAAAATTTCTTGTAACAATGCTTTTGAAATGTTTGTTTTAAAAATATTAAGTGAATTCTACTTTTTAAAATTTTTGGCTCTTAAAAGAGCTTTTTTTGCTTAATTTTTCCTTTTTTTTAATAAAAATGTATCAGTTTTAATATTTTTTATTCCAATCTTTTGTTTTTTTATTGGTTTATGTGTTAAATGATTTTTAAATAAATTGTATGTTATTCTTCGAAAAAGTTCTGGTCAATACAAAGAGCCACATTGCATGCCTTACAGATAATAGTTGTTCCTGTTTTGTATATTCTTTTTCGCACAATATGTGTACTTTCTTCTTTTCTTTTCATCAATAAGCCAAAGAGAAAATTTATCATTTGTTTTCATTTTTTATTATTGAAAGCTCTGCATTTTTATGAATTAATTTTCTTGTCAGAGATGTTATTAAATTCATTCTAAATTTTTTTAAACTGAGTTTTTAACTTAGTTTGCCACGACTTAAATATCAGAAACACAACAATAACGATGAGGCTAAAGAATAATTTTTTGTTAATTTCCTAGTTCGTCTAGCAAAAGAGTAGCTAGACGAATGCAAAAGGATGCTATGCGGTCTCCTAAATCAACATATCCCATATGCTTGTGGTAATCTGCTACAATTTTTTGCTTGGAAATGGTTAATTTTTCTTTTTCCTATTCAGCAAAGTCACCATCAGATTTTTTTTTCGGTGTCTATCAACAAAATTTTCTTCGTCTAAACCTTTCATCAAATTCTCAATCTCCATTTCTGCTAGAAATTTCAGATTCACTCTAAAAATTCGGAGAAAAAACATGGAAAAAGAAAATTCTATTGATCATAGACAGCGTAAAGTCATCTAATAGAGTATTTTTTTTTTAATTTGGTTGTTTCTGAAGGTCGCCAACGATAAGGAATTCGCACACAACTGATAACGTTAGCGAAAAATATCCCCACCCAATTACGGACAGTAGAAGCAAAGTCGTAAAAAGGGCCAGGGAAAGTTGAAAAATTGTCTGCTTAAAAAAAAGGGGGAAAGAACTGTCTATAGATAGCTTTGTACAGACGTTGTACAGCAGCCGAAGCGAGCGACAAAAATTTTTTTGGTACAGCATATGTACCGCCGACGTTTAAAGGTTAACTGTGCAATAGATTAAAAACTAAATACAGGAATATTTCAAAGTAATCATTTTACTCAGATTTATTTTTTACAAATAATTTGCATGTATTTGAAAAAATATATCTAAATTAATTGAAGACTTGAAAATTAACGATGATTAATTTACATATCAGAATCATTTGACTTCCAAATAAGCTACGATGGAAATCAGATTTAAAACAATTAGTTTTAATGTCTCGAGATAGAAATAGCAGTCTCAGAATTCTGAATAAATTAACTCTACTTATCTCTGAAATTTCTTGATTTCCTGACTACATATACAAATAATTTCAAAAGGTTTCAGTGAACTGTCCCATCTCCAGATTCCACAAAAGTATTAAATAAATCATTTATTTGAATTTAAACATTTCTTTTTGTCTTATAATTTTTGAGAATGTTAGGTAATTTATATCTGTATTTTCCTTCTTTAAAAAGAACAGAGTGAAGATTGTTATTCGCCTTATATATAAAAGGTGATTTAAAAAGATAGGAAAAACTTAAGGAGATGATAGTACAAAAAGCAAATCAAAGCATTTTATCAAAGAATATATGATCTAAAATGAAATGCAAACGCACTAATGGGCATAATACCTTAAAACCAAGGACCGGAGGAGAAAACACTAGAATAACATATTCGTTAAAAAGCAATTAGTACAATTACAATATATACAATTAGTGTTTTCAAAAGAGAGAGCTTCAAAGATGATGCAAGAACAGGAGCCAGAAAGTGATTAGTAAACTCTCTGGAATATTTCAGTCTTGTCGGGAGCCTCTGCAGAAGCAATCTAAAGTCTGGCGATTAGGTCCTGTTTACTGTCAATTAAAATCTTATATACCAAATTTTCAGGTATCACCAGAAAAAGGAATCCAGACACAAAATATAGAATGATCGTAAAGGCCAAGTTACAAAACTATCTCGCCCGATTCATCAGTTTCAAAAAATGACATTTTCGGCTCACAGGTAGTGTGCTTGTAGTCGGCTGTGATCTACAACTCGGTCTCCAAAATCGCTTCTTCCCCACCCGCTGTTCTTATTGTCCTTGTCCGAGCTCTCGATGCAAGCGTGAGATGCTTTTGGAATGGTCATTTACCTGTAGAAGAAACGTGCACCGTAAATTCATGCTGCTTCTGTGGTAGTTCCATGTAGAGCTCCGGGCCGCGGTAGCCTAGTGGTCAAGGTCGTGGACTAGCGGCCTGCGGTTTTCGTTCAGTCGCGGGTTCGATCCTTGGCCGCCATAGACCCGCCGTGTAGCAGGGGCTGATGCACGTTAAATGTGTTCGGGGCCCAAAGTCCTCCCGTTGGCGTGGTGTGGATGTTAGGAGAGGCGGATGCCAGCTCAGGTGTCGTCCTCGTCACTTGACCGTGGTTCAAAATTACGAGGTCCGTCGCCAATAGCCCTCGTGTTGCTTCTAGTGCGACGTTAATAAAAACTAAACTAAACTAAAACCATGTAGAGCTCCGAAAATGAAATGCGTATCTACATTTTCTGTATCATTGAAGTACGTCATTATCCAATATGTTACATATATTGGACTGGTTACATGCTGGAACACCTTTTACGAGGTTGATGTTGGTGCCTTTTATTCATTGTGACGAAGATTTGCTTATTCTTTCTTCTTCCCTAGGTTATATGTAGTTGCGGTAGCCTAGTGGTCATGGTCGCGTCCTAGCGGTCGGCGGTTTTAGTCGAGTCGTGTGCTCGAGCCTAGATGCCACTAAAGACTCATCGTGTCGCTGAGACTGTCAAGGATCAAAGTCTACCCATTGCAGGGTATGGAAGTCAGGAGAGGGAAATGTCAGTTCAAGTGTCGTCCTCATCACTTGACCGAAGTTTTGAATTACGAGGTCAGTCGTCAATAGTCCCTATGTTGCTTAAAATGTAATAGAATGGTTGTTGTCATAGAACCAACGAATCAACCCTCCCTAAGTTATATTTTTATGCACTGGTTTACCCGATAAATCACAACAGAAATGCCACTTTAATGTTTTCAATGAGGTTGTTTCAAAAGTGCTAGCAAGTTCACTTTTTTTACTGACCGTGTATTATTCAAAAAATAAATTCTTTTTATTGGTGTGTACTACCAAGTGTCATAGAGTAAATTTTTTTTTCGGCTTTTTTGCATCATTCTGTATATCGCTTTCCTAAATCATATTTTCAAGGTAACTTATCAATTGTTGTGATTGCTTTTTTAACTATATTTTGTCGAATAAACAGATCAAATAGATACAATTGTTGTTGTATGTCTTGCAACCCTTTCGCACATATCGCTTCGAATATCATTTGTCAGTTATAAAGATGTTACCCTTTTGAGTGTAAACAATTAAACGTGAATTCAAATCTTATTACTGCAGCTACACAAGAAGATTTAGGTACTGGCCAGAAATTTACAAAACGGATAGATGACACAAAATCACATAGTGTTGTAGTATCAGAAATGCATTCTTCATGCGGTAGAGAGCGTTGTGCGATAGCTCGACTTTACCGCCATCCGGCTTGAAACTGGCATTTGAGAATCGGTCAGTAAGGTAGTAAGATGGACATGTTCACAGATATTATCTTCAACATGTAACTTATACATAGAAGGGCAGATTGCATCCGGCGTTCCTATCTTCGGCTATACTTTACCTCCCTTTATGCGGTAGGAAATATTTGATCTTCTTACAGGATGTCTTGTCTTAATTCGCATAACATTACATGAAGTTTGGAAACAACTAAACATTACATTTAGAGCTAATCGGATGGGCATCTATTTCATTGGTTTTCACTATTCCTGGACCTATCATGCCCTTACTTCTGTTAAGTCAGCCATTAGTATACGAACCACTCATTGAATCAGTTAAATAACTATTCGCTTTCCTCTTTGTAGCTTCCAGGGCACCAAGGAATCTTTCAGAATGCTAGGGATGCAAAACTTGTGTGCTAAAATCGACACCTTCTGCAGAAGGTGCGCTTTGTACAAGTACTAATGTAAAACGCCTCAATAAATAATTTTCTGTTATACTAACAAGTTGCTTTGTGTGTGTTTCTATTCTTTTCTTCTTCACATCTTTTGACCCTATTTTGTGTATAAAACATTTCAGACGTTGTAATTTTAAGTGATTCTGAATCTTCTTCTTACAAATACCTTACCATGAAGGCCAGATACTGGACACTGGAGAAAAAGGCATAAGAATCACCTGAGACACACTTACCTAGTTCCCGCTTCAATCCACTTCATTCTTTGTTATTTGTTTAATTATTCAGATTGGCACCTCTTATTTTATTTTTCTTTAATTAGAATTTATTTTAAATGTTTGGATAAAAAATTTGTTCTTAAAGTTTTTGTGGCTTCTGATCTGTAAGCCTTCTGATGTGGTAGAATAATTAACTAAGTTATGTTTCCTCACTCTTTTTTTTCTAAAACTATTAGAAGTAATAATTGAGTTTTAAAGAATTTATCTTGTACTCTTGTATTTTTGATATACTTTGTGTTTAATCCTTAAGTAAAAAGTTGGAGGAAGGCGAATCTTGTACCATCTAAAATATTCCAGGTTTTTAAGAAAACTAATTGTGTTTCTAGTTGTAAACCAATTAGTAACTTTTTGGACGAAATTTTGCAAATTGCTCTGAAGAATATCAATGACCTTTAAGTTTTTTTTTTACTTTTAAAATGTTTCATCCTCAAATCTATTTATCCAAATGACATGCTAATTTCAGTGCGTATGGAGCGAGGAAACGGTAATTTCTTTAAAAAAAGGAGAAGGGGGAAATTATGGATAAGTGAATTTTTTCCAATACCTAATTGCACAATCAGTGATTGAATTTTCGATTTTTTTTCTTTTTTTATTTTATTCCTTCGTGAAGGAAGATTTCCGATCTGCTAAGCTTAGCTCTAGTGTAGCGTCACATGACTGCATGAATTATCTTTGTTTCTTGCAGTTTAATGTTCATGGTGTTATTTTTTAATTTAAATGTTTTAATCTATTGGAAGATAACTGAAATCCAAGTTAATTTAAACTAATGTAGACACGAGAGAATTTGGAGCGAGAAAAATGATTAAGTTCTTTTGTCGACTGTTTTATAAAAATTTCATGCAAATGCTGATATCTTCAAATATATGTAAATGGAATTTACAATTAATCTAAGATATGAATAAGGAAATAAACCTCCGAGCAAATAAAAAATAAGAATTTGATACCAAGACTAATTTCGAAATTCATGGAATCTAATTTCACTTATATATAGCTAGAAAAAACTGAACTTACGTATGCACGAATGCATTTTAGTGTGTGTTTTGTCTCTTTCCGTGATCTAATATTCCTTGTCCATTAAATCAAACAAATGATAAAACGCCCTTTTCTGATTCCTTTCACACGAAACATTGAAAAAGAGAGCGGCGCACACGAATACAAACCAAAAGAATTTCATATTCATTCTAATTACAAATAAAAAGAATTATTTATCTCCACATAGAACATATGATCAAACTGTTTCTCGACACGCCATTTCTATTTATTGAGAAATGTATACTTGTATGTGATGATAAAGTAAAATAAATAATAAATCAACATAGAAAAGAATAGATGGAGAAATTCCTTTTTTTCTGCCGCAGGACATATCTCAACATCGAATCTAGGGTAGAAACGAGAAATTCAGTATCGAACAAGAAAAATAATGAGATAGAGCCAGAACAAGGCCCGAAGCTTTATAATAGTGGGCATGCGCCATTTTTTTCTTTCGTGGTTCAAGGGTGCAAAAAATTATAAGATAGTTTTGTCTCCTTGAGATATTTGGTTTATTGCGATTTGAATGTTGCACTACTGGAATTCAAATATGGTTTCGATAATTTTCTCTCACTCTTGCGTTAATTATGCAAATTGTTAGTGAAAGTGAATAATTTCTCTTTCATAAAAATTATTAATTGTAGAGTTAAATAAGATATCATTCATAAATGGTAGAAAAGTAGCCATTTATGATTACTAAATACATAGCAGTACGATTGAGACTTAATTACTGCTAAGAAATAACCGAGATATCTGGATAACATTTATTAGGCATAGTAATTGATCTTTATATACATAATTTTGTAAATTATGCATAAAATGTTGATTTTCTTTCTTTCAGGAAGCCGTAGATTGTAATAACCTTCAGAACAGTAACTTTTATGTATTATTAGGGGATATCGAAAGTTTTAATTATTAATATAATTAAATCATGACAGAAACTTAATTTTTATATATTATTCTTAAGACTTCGCTTCGCAGTCATCATTCAAAGTCATAAATTTCTTCTAGTGTTTCTTGACCTTTCAAATGTTGTCATTGTAATTTTTAGCGACAGTTTGAAAAAAAAAATACATGTTGTTCATCATTTCAAGCGGAACATTTTGATACCATCCATTTGATGGTACTCTAAAAACTTGAAATGTTATTTGAAAAATTCCAAAGTGTGTATTAGTAAGATCAGTGTTTAAATGGACAAATGCCACACCCACAAAAGTTTAGTTTTTGTTTAAATTTCCTTATTTTACTTCTAAGTCAGTCTCATTAAATATTTTAATCACTGAGACTTATCAGAAGGAAGCCTGCAACTCAATCCATTGTTTACGCTTGCTTTATTTCGATTTTCTAATTTTCGCAAGTTGTTTGAACACAATTTTGTGCATTAATTCTTTCATATTTTTTACCCATTCTTGACTTGAGAAATGGATAATATTTCTTCGAAAAGGCCATCTGGAAAGCGTTCAAAATAAAGGAGACTCAATGAGAATCAGAGTCTTTAAAAAGGTAAGAATAATTTACCATTTGAGAAAGTTTTATCAACGAATGATAAACACAAAATCTGCTTCCAGCAGGAAGTTGGCTTGTGTTCAGTCTTCTTTAGAACATATTCTTTCTGCGGTAAGTGAAAATTTTAAAGGACATAAAATACTCGATCCCATGTTGGTTCTTAATTCTATTCTATGTGTGTCAAGTTGCACTAAGTGCCATGAACCAATGAAAATAATTGAGAAATCAAGGCATGGGTAGTCTTTCTGTTTTCTAAAAGATTGTAAAACTTGTGGGATTACAGCTCTTTTACAAGCTATGAACTGACTGGCAGTAAAAATAATGCTCCAGAAATAAATAGAAGATCTGTTTGGGCAATGAGATGTATTGGCAGAGGCTTAGAAGACTTAAAAATATTCTGCTCGATGAGGAATCTTCCTGGTCCTGTCGAGCAAAAAGCTTATGATGCTGTAAACAACAATTTCTTGCATATTACGAAATGTAAGAAGCAAGTATGCAAAGAGCAGCGGAAGAAGAAAAATCGTCATCTCCTGATAAAATCCTAACAATCAGCAGTGATGGGACTTGGAAGACGAGAGGACACTCGTCATGAATTGGAGTGTGCTCTGTGATAAGTGAAGTAACAGGTAAAGTTTTAGATGGGGAAGTACTATCGTCTTTTTGTAAAGGATGTGATCTTTACAAAGTCATTAAATTTGGTCTGAAATACAAGAAATGGCAGAGAAACCAATGGATTTCTTGTAGAAAAAACTATTCTGGTTCTGCTGGTGAGATGGAGGTGGAATGCTGAGAAATTTCAATCGCACCGAAAAGCTTCACGATCTGAAATATTCCAACTATATAGGAGACGTTGATGTTAAGACTATCAGTACTCTTTCTCGAAGCAAACCATATGGGAATGATGATCTATTTCAGAAGGTTGAATGTATTGGTCCCGTGCAAAAGTGGATAAGCACAAGACTTAAAAAGTTAAAATTAATGCATAGAAAAAAGAAGTTGTCTGACGGTAAAACTATTGGCGGTAAAGGTAGGCTGACTGATAGTTTGATTGATAAACTTACCCATTACTATGAGAATCCTATACGAAGCAACTCGTTCAATGCTAAATGTATGAAGAAAGCTATTTGAGCAGTTGGGGGCACTCATGTAGCACAAATGATAAACCCATGCATTGGTTTTGTCTAACAGTTTGAGTTTTTTTCACTTACGCGCAAGATATTTCAAAACGTATAACACTTAAACACTTAAAAGTTTGTATGTATAATAAGTACAATAAAATCTTTCAATTCCGCCTAAATTTAGATTCATGTATTTATTAATTATTTAAGAAAAAGTTGGAAAATATTTACTTTTTTAAAAATGTTTCAAATTTTGAAATATTTATTTTTTTACAAAATACTTTTTAAAGATTCATTTAATTTTGAATAGACTGACATTTAAGGGAGTATATTTGACTTTTTAAATCAACTTTTTTCAAATACTTAGAACTAATTGTGTAGAAAATATCTAGCGCGTAGAGGAACTTACTCAAAATTTCTGAAAGAAATTTTGATTGTTTTTGTGGCCTCATAACATAAAAAAGTAATAATATAGTTTAAGTTTTTTACATGTATTTTTAACATCATACATTTGTAAAGCATGTGTAGAAAAATGAAATTATTTAATTTAAATTTAAATTAGTTTATTTTAAATTTCGTTATAGTTAGTTGAAAATTGTGTACATTTTCAGTTGTGGAGAAAAAGTTAAAACCCCTGAGACCCATGAAACAATAAAAACATTAATAGCTGTAATTTATCACAACTATTATTGTTGATTTATTAATTTGTTAATAAATTTGCAAACAAAAGTATCAATTGATATGCAGAGTAAATTTTATCTAGATATCTTGGTTTTAGTGTGTGAAGTGGTGGGGTTAAATATATATATATACATATATATATATATATATATCCTAATAATTATTATGCTTTAATAACGCCTCCTTGTATATTATGTACCTTTATTTCTACTTCGTGATGGTTTTTGAATCCATCTGAAATTGTATGAATATTGTTTTGTTCTAATTATAGTTATTCTAACATAAACATACATGCTCATCCTCACAGTTCGATCACAATGCCAAACATTGATTAATTTTTGGATACTGCAAAATATATAATTCGTGAATGTGAACAATGCTTTTGAAGGATCTTACTTTATTTCCCATATACACGTATGTATGCCTTTTTTCGTTTAATTCAAGAGTATCTTAGATCAAAAAATGTTATTTTAACATATACCAAAAAATAAATAGTCATATTTTATTTAATACAATTACATTACAATTCCTTAGATTGAGAAGTATAATAAGAATAAGCCTTGCTTTGTGTCGGATTTCAACTTCCTTCCACTTACACTGGTGTGTAAAAATTAAGCTACGAGATGGTTTCTTCAATATAACGTTGTGCAAAATATTTCTAAATCAACGTGAGATCTCCAAGAATTAAGAACACGTTTAATGCAACTTGCAAGAACATGCAAGACTTACCAAAAAAGAAATTAATATGATAAAAAGAACTTCATTGAAATTCAATGCGACCGAAGGTTGAAACAGCCATGTGAAAAGTGTCCAGCCAGAAACATCCAGGCTTTAGTAGAGGATATGATCTCCCCTGACTACTATACAGGTTTTACATCGTCTGGTCATGCTGAATATGATGCTGTCAATGAGTTGTTGAGGTATTGCAGACCATTCATCTTGTACAGTCAATTGGAGCTCCAGAATTGTTACTGGCGATAAGTTATGTGCTGCCATGCATCTCCCTAGAAAGTCCCATACATGTTCAATGGGATTCAATTAGAGACCTTGCCGATCAATCCCTGTGTTCAATATCGTCACTGTTCAACAGCTCTTTAACTGCTACTAAGCGATGAGGTGGCGCATTATCGGCCATGAAAAGAAACTGCGGCCCTATACGCCTCTAAAAAGACGCACATATAGAAAGAGAATCTCATTCGTCCCATTTCTATAAATGCCACTTCGGGAAATCTCAGAAATCAATATAATGACAACAACCAGAAAAATCCGTGGATCTTCACGTATTATTTACCAAATACTGTCGAATGTCTTGTCAAAACTGATAGTCTTCAGTTCCTTTCTTTGTCAAGGAAACAGTTTTGACATCCATGAAAGACTCACCGTATACTTTCATCAATTTGCAATTAATTTCGATCGGTTTCACGCCTTTTGAGTGAAAAAAAAGGAATAACTGCATGAACTTCGAATTTGGGAGAAGTGCTAAGATGATACTCCAATAAAAATGGAGGCCACGCCGAAGCTGTTTGTACTAGCAAGTTAAGCGAATACTTGTTTGGAAATGGTGGAAGCACACAACTCAACAGTGATGCCAACAGCCTCATAAATAGTTCTCCTGTAGTAAGACATTACTTCTCGGTTTCCCTCGTAGAATAGTTGCTCAAACGATTAAATAGTACACTCCATAACAAAAAAAAAAATTACACACCAAGAAGGAATTTTCCAATGGAGACACAAATTAGCGGATAGGAAAAGTATGTACAGAATAGAAAACGAATAATATTTCAGAAAAATTGAATGATTTATTTCAGAGCTATATAGTTAAGAATTGACGAGCTCTATAAAATGTTAACCCACTTCTAGCCTGGATGTAAACTACCCCACCATGTAGTATAGAATAATAAAGCTCCCTGGTGGTCTCCTGCGGTATTTTGTTTGCCAAATTTGCTCCATTCCTTGACAGATGCTGTCGCCTTCCCCTCATATCCCAGACACGCTTGACTGGAGAGACATATGGCGATTTGGGTGACAAAGGATGTGTTTAACAAGCTGAAAGATAGTTCATAGCCACACGTGCCGTATGTGGTCAGGCATTATCTTGCTGAAAAATAAGGCAATGGTACTGCAAAACAAACGGTTGCAAAACAGATCTCAGAATGTCGTCGACGTACCTCTGTGCTGTCAGTGTGTCTCTAATGACGACTAAAGGGGTCAGGCTATTAAGGGAAATGGCACCGCTGCCCTGAGAGTCTCCAGACACGTCTTCGTCAGGACGCAGTTGGAAGCGGGATGCGTCGCTTAACACTATACGTCCCCAATCAGCATCATTCCCACCTAATCGAGCCAAGTACCACCCTAATCTGCTTCGACACATATGACGAGCGATTCTCCGATTTGTTCAACCTACCTCTTTCAATTTAATGATACGATCTCTTTCAAGCTCTGACAGTTGCACTTAATGAGTTCGAATCCTGAGGAGAGGTCTTTTTTCAGTCATGGAAAGGTATCCTAAATCGAAACAGGAAATTTGACCATCAGAATGAGAATCGCTTCTTAGGTACACCTGCTGAGTGCACAGTTCCGATGCGCTGTAGCTCCCGCTATTTAATCATTGGACAACAAATTTTAATCATTTGTCTGTTTAGTCCAAATGTTTTCATATACGAAATTTCATTATATTCGGGATATTCCTTCTTGGTACATCGTTTTTTTTATTTTTTGTTATAGAGTGTACTTTTCTCGATTTCAAATACCACGTGATATGTAGACCGATAAGTAAGCTTTATAAATTTGTATACGCCCTCTTCTACCTCTATTTATTTCAGTTCGTATGTTTTGATTTTGAGAATATTTCACCCTCATTTTCGAATGAAAACTTTATAAGGTATTGAATAAACTTTGTTTAAAATATTCAACGCTAATTTAATTTTCAAAATAAGAGTTCTACTATAATTTTGGTATCACTAGTAGATGAACTGTAGGAGGAAATTGCTTGAAGTACTAGATTTAGGGGTTCTATATATCACAAGGTAATCATACATCGATATTATTAATGATTAATATAAATATTACTTTTTTTTATTATTTTTATATTTTTTTGGTATTATAACAATACATTTAAAAATTATGGAAAAAAAAAATTACCGTTTTTAAAGAAGAAATTTCAAAAAATGTTGAATAGAAATTCTTCTCATCGTCAAATAATTGATACATTCCTTTAACATTCAGAGGTCTATTTTTTAACATAGAAAATTATAAGCAGGTTCTTAACCATAATTTTTTTTCAGAATAAGAAAACGGTTACGCGAAAATCTGCGCAAATGATGAAAAAATTCCTTTACAAAAACAAGTAACTTAATTAAGTTAATTCACACTAAATCTTAATTTCCTTTCAGTAATTAAGGCTCCCGTCTACTCACCATTTTCATTTCGTGGACGTAATGTTAATTCTATGGGATTTCGACTTTAATTATCACATATTTACTATTTGATCTATTTGAATAATTGCATCTGAAAAGCAAAAAATAATGAATGCTTCTGCTGAATTACTTTTTTCCTCCGATTTCTAAAAATATTTAAAAAATGCTTTTTAAAGACTGAAAAACTCGCAAACGAATCATTAAAATAGGAGTAAAACGTTTTTAAAAATAATAGGACAAAAGTAATTCCACAGAAGCATTCAATATTTTTTGCTCTTTCAGATGCACTTTATTGCATTCAAATTGTAAACATCTGAGCATTAAAGTTGAAATTCCATAGAATTAACAATACGTCTTCGAAATCAAAATTTTCGAGTAGACGGTAGACTTAAATTTAAAAAAAAATTATCCATTGAAAATTACAACGGTGTTCCACTGTTTTTCTTTTAATAAATGTAATTCACTGAGTCATTGATAATTTATTAGCAACTTACGTAAAAGTAATAAGCTCTAATGCAATGACCGGAATAAAGGCAATCTTTGTAATTTGCTCTTGATTATTATAAGCAGATAAATTCTTTATTTATACATTACGTGTTGTATCCGAAGATTTCGGGTATATACTCGTATGATGCGCCGTTAGTATACTCCTGAAAGTTGGTAACTGTATATGGTATCTCATTTCAATCATTGGATAGAATGCCTTTCGATACTTCGATGTTTTTTTCTAAACTTGAAACATTAAATTTTGTATATGGTCAGCTGATTTAATTTAAGTGCCACATGACAGAGATAAAGGGGTACTCGTCATCATTTTACGTCAATTAACTACACTACAAAACAGGGTTCGGCAAAATGGTCTATATTAGCCCCCGAAGGTCAATCCTATCTAGGGGGTTGATTAGAAGTCGATGAATACCAATTCTATTCAATCGCAAATTTAAGGACAGCAACGCAGAATGTACAATTTTCGTTTGAAATTCCATTTGTAATTACAATAAAGTAAGAAAAGTTTTTACAATAGATTAAAACTTATTTAATTTCTCATTTCTGCAGGTTTCTGTTTTAAATAATTATTTATCTTTTTTTACCTCATAAAGTATGCATGTTTTGTGATGGGATTTCAGTCTCAAACTAGTGAGAAATGATTCTTACAACATTTTCTTGCAAGACGGCCCGAATTAGAGCAAACCTCTTAAACCATGACTGTTTGATAAGCTTTGCGAGGAAAATGATGAACTATAAAACTAATTATTATTACACACGAAAATACGATATTATCAAGAGGTTCATGTTTACAAAAACTTGTTGAATTCAGTTTCTTTTCACATATACTACTCGGGAAAAGGTAAGATATACATATTTAATAATCATTAGGGAAATACAAGTATAAATTTGCATAAAAATAATGCTTTCTGTTTCATTTATATCAAACAGCAATATATATTAAAATACTGTTTCTGGATTTGGAAGGAAATGCAGATACATTATGTATATTATCCATAACACCCAACTCTGTAAAAAAAATTACGTGACAACAAAATATCTAACAAAAATCAATTAAACAAATATACATTCAAATTATACCTCACGTTCATACAGTAGAGCATTTCTTAACAAAACATATTAATACGTATTAAAATATTTTCCATTATTAATATTCATAAATTAAAAACTATATATATAATGGAAATTAATTTAAATAAGATTATTCTTATTGTAAAGACCTGGTGTATTCAAATAACATAATCGCAAAATGGTGATTAATAATCATACAGCATTAAAGATTACGAACTTTTTTTCAATAAATATGGAATGCATTACAGTTATTAAGAATTAAAAGAACAACTAAAATTAGAAAAATAATTAATTTCAGATTTAAAAAACCTTATCATAGAATCAGATAAAAATTTAATACATTAAGCACAACCATTTACTGACTACAAGGTTCAGTCATGAAACAAGTTTCAGTGAAATTTATATCTAAATCTAACTTACGTTAAATTTGAAAAAGTGAATGATATATCACAATTTTAATCTTATCATACTGTAATGAATTCTTAATATATATATATACATATAGTGTTTATGTGTAAACAAGGTCATATATAATACGCATTCACACAGAGAGATTATATACTTTAAACCATTTTTGAAGTTATTTTTCGAACATAAAACAAAAAATACTAAAAGGAAAATCATATAGCTTAAAAGATAATAAATTCAAACTAGAAGTATAATAAAATGTGAAATATTCTTATGATAATAAGCCAAAAGATTAACTTAATTATTGCAAACAATATATAAATTTAATACTGCGAAAAATACTAAATAATAATTACACCCTATTTTACAATGAAACTACATAAAATCATAGCAGAGAAAGTGAAAAGCAACAATCATGGTCAAAAACTGAAGATAATGTAATTAATACTTTTTGATACTCTGGAATTAAATAATGTTTGTTCACCCTAGTATAATGGATCATAGCACCAATCTTCAGTGGATTACTTTATAACAAGTAGTTATAAAAGCAAAAATTAAGGAAAATACAAGAACGAATTAAATATTCAACCAAAGGGATAAAAGAAAAAATTAAACAACGGAAACATATTCATTTAGACTTAAATATATAAATATAATCATGAAGAAAAATATAAAATATTTTATACATATTAATAATTTTAGCTTATCAACATTTTTAATTAATCCACAAAATTTTAGCGAACTGAAATATATTGAAATATTAACAAATTGCCACAAATACGTCACAATAATTATAATATGATAAACAACTTAAAAACTAGGACTAACGCAAGCACAGTGAAAATTTTATAACTTCTATCAGCACAGCAAAAAATGTAATGCTTTGAAAAATAATATTACAATAAAAAGTATCGAAATCGCTCAAATTCAAGCAGAATGATTATTTTAAGACTTGTCTCCAACTCACTGCCATAATTCTACCATCAAGAAAATAAAACCACCAAAATGAGAACACTGAAAGATTAATTTAAAGGTTTTACAAAGAAGAAAAATTATTTACAAAAATTTACGAATCGCAAAAATCACTATCAAATATATTGAAATATAAATAGATAATACTTTAAAAATGTTAAAACCATAAAATAGAAGAAATCATAGAAATAAAACCAAGAATAAAATTATATCATTCATACTTAAAAGAAGTGTTGCCATCTAAAGAAAACCAACAAATATGCACATTGTGTTTTAAATATCATATAAAAAGAAATTGTAAATAACAATAAATAAAAAAAAAACCAAAATGAGGGCCAAGAATAATTAATAAACAAATAAAGAAAATTCAAAAAAAAATGTAAATTAGAATATATATATATAATATTTGTAGGGGTGTAATTTTATTATCGAATTCCATTGTTCCAGCAGTCTTTCACTTATTACCTAGTTCATTGATTAAGCTTGAAATTGTTTCATTAGGTTTATAAGAAGGAATTGAATGAAAAATATACAAAAGCTATTATAGACAGGTTATTCTTTAACTAGTTCATCACGACGACATTCGTGGCATTTTGATGATGGACGTTAGAATGCGTGCTAGAGTTCATAGAAAATGTCTGTCGTTCATATCAAGAGTGAAACCACAATCCAACACTTCCTAAGGAAAGAGGGCTGACAGGCTAAATGAGGAAAAGAGAAAGAATAGAGGAGAGAAAAGCTGATAAACGAAAAATGTTCCGTAGTTTTATTCTAAAATAGAGGGCACTGGGTGAGCTAACTGATGACGCCGATGCGTAGTATCATCTGTCGAGCAAATGAGAGACTAATTTTACAATGTTTTTGGAAAAGCAATTAATAAATTAATAATTAGCTAGCAAATTCTACATATATGTACACGAGGGTTGTTCAATAAGTTCAAACAAAAATGTGAAAAAGCAGAATATTTATGTAGATTTTTTCTATTAATTTTTTTACCTATATGCACTTTTTCAAGTGTTTCTCTAAATTTTTAAGCCCTCTAAAATGTAAGATTTCAGAAGTTCCTCTAAATAGTCATCTGCTTGAGTGAAGACTTCCTCGTTAGACAGAAACCGTTATCCATAAATTAATTTTAATAATTTTGTAAGCAAAAACGGTCATTGGGGCCAAATCTGGTGAATACAACAGATGTTGTAATAAGTCGAAATTTGATTTTATGATTTTAGCCATCGCAACTCGGCAGGTGTGGATGAGGATGAGGTGAGATCAACTGAGGATGTTTTTTCTTCATTTCTTAGCTGAGCCGATGCAATAATTACGCATAATACTCTCCAGTTTTTTTTTTTTTTTTTTTTTTTTTTCAAATAATAGATGTAGGTGATTGCGATTGCATTCCAAAAACCTGTGATCATCACCTTGCCAGCCGATTTACCCGTCTTTGGCTTAGAGCCCATTTGCCTTCGAACCCACGCTCTTGACTGTTCTGTCTCTCAGGAGTGCAGATGTATATCCATATTTCGTCTACAGTTCCAAAAACTCGTCAGGATTGCAACGAGAACGAAGCAAAATAGTATTAGAGCTGACCATACGATTGCGTTTATTTTCCATTGAGAGTAAATGCGGCACCCGTATTGCAGAGATTTTTTTTCGCATCCAATTTTTGGTGCAAAATTAAAAACATTACAATTTAATATGTTACCAGTGACCCCAATTATATCGAGCCCTTTGATTCATCAATCACTGAAAAGCATACCGTGATTTTTGTCAATAATTCCCCGAATCTTCACTTTTGCTGGGCGATCAAAACGACATTCATCTTATGTGGATGTACGACCACATAAAAACACATTTATCTGATTGGTAACAGTTGCAAACACAGTTCATTTTTAATGCATGTATAAACAGCTCATAAAAAGTACATGTACTCGTATGGAATAGTCATTCTAAAGGATTTAATCACCACGGAAATCCACTTGTATCCATAGAGCGTGCTTCTCTGCTGTAGTTTTGAATTTATAATAGGCTAAGTATTAAAAAAATGTTGAAATTTTTTTGTTCTCACATTTAAAATTATCCAGACTGCATAAATCAGATTAGTAAAATAGAATTTGTTGTTTAGATTCTTACCTAATGCAAAATGAAAACAAAATTTACCTAAGCTTTTAATGAGGACGCTAAACTCCATTAGATTATATATATATATATATATATATATATATATATATATAAATATATCATATCAATTAAAAATGTGAAACACAAATTTTAAGGAATAATTATTAAGTAATGAAATTTGGTAGTGCATGGAATCGTAAAATACAGTTCAGCTATTATTAATTCAAATATTAAAGATTTTAATTATATTATCTCACTTCTTTCAAAATAGGAATTCGAAATCAAAATTCGATATTCAAATGAATAAATATATATTCTAATAAAATTCACTGTATATTCTTTTTATAATAAAGAAATAGTTTTTATTTGGTACTAGAAAATTATCTGTGGGGCTTACGATATTCCTAATAATAATATTATCAAAAGCAATCTCAGGAGGAAATACTAAAAATATCTATCTTCTATTCAAAGCTAGAAGCTCTTGAATTGTAAGAAATAGAATAAAATTGTATAAATAAATACATGTTTCGAAGATAACAAAACGAATAATAAACATATACAAATAAAGTATTTGATATATATATATACAATATTTTTACAAATACATTATCAATCTGACTGGAATTTCAAAAATCCTATAATTATTTACACAACATTTTAAAACAAAATGTTTCCTTAAAAATATTTCTAAATTGATTGATGATGCAAAATAATTGTATAAATCTGAATAATAGTTTGATTACGGGTAGTACTTTTAGTGTTAATGTACAATTATGATTTTATCCCTTGATATTTTTTTAAAATTATATATATATGTATATTCCATGAAGAGAAAAACGTAGATTTAAGTTGTTTATTTGATTTCAAAATCTTTGTATGTATATTTATATAAATGTTTAATGTAGAATGTAAATAATTGTAAGATTGTGATAAAATAAATTACAAATTTTTATTGATTGTTTAGAAAAACACATAGAAAATCTCAAAACAATAGAACAATAAATATTAAGAAAGTTCCATGTTAAGTTTTACTACGAACAGATTTAGCCACTTAAGGTGCGCATTTTTTTATAATTATAATTAAAATACTCAATTAAATATAAGAATTAAAGTAAACGATGAAATATCGAGAAGTTGACAACAGTAAACGTTTCCGATATTAAAATGAAAGCAAACGATAAATTATTAAATTGAATATATTTAAGATAAATGTCATTAAAATTGAAGCAGATAGCCCCTACAGTGGCCCATAATAGACGAAACAACATTGTAATTTCGAAAAACATCATAAATCATTGTGACTACGAAAAACAAACGTCTGGGAAATATTTTTTTTTTTATTTTTCATAGTGTTTATTCTCCTTGAGTTTTTGAACTGTTTCAACAAAAACTAAATCAGTAACACTATTTTAAAAATTGTTTAAATATTTTATCAACAATTTCCTCAAAATTAATTGGAAAACTATTTAAGAATTAAATAACTTTTAGTTAACTTACGGCAATATAAAAGCGTATTTCGTTTACTAGGTGGTAATTACATTTTACTACAAAATATTCGTAAAATATAAAATCAGTTATTAGAAATAAAACGAAATCATAGTAAATATTTATTAACAAACTATGCAATCTCAATTTAAGTTGGTCGAGTACTTTTCATGGTATTTTCATTGAAAAATTCTAAATGTTTAAAAAATGAACATTTTAATTAACCCATGTAAAGGAAGATTAAATTAAAAATTGTATCAGGTTCTCACACGTATTTCCCTGCATATAACCATTGGGGGCTTATCTATGACGGTGTTTGCTTTGAGAACCTCAGATTAGGAATAAAGCATGAGTTATGTAAGTTGGAATATTAGATGTATTGCAGTGCAGTCATTAAGATCTATTGGATAACGTTTATACTCTACGAAAAGTTTAATACTGTAGTAGTAGAGAATATATATATATATATATATATATATATATACCAAGTTTTTTTTTTTTAATTACAAGATATCGAGATTCTGAGAAGAAAAAAATCATATGAACCGACGTTTAGTAGGAGGTAATCATCTGTGAAGGAATATTTTGACAGACCCAGCTTACTAGTTTAAGACTGACTCGGGTCTAGTTAGTCTGTGGTAAGTTAAGTACAATTTTATGATATTAATTTTAAGTGTCGACGCGTAAAGGGATCAGCATTTGTTTCACAATACTCATAATAATTTTGTTATTCTTAATAAGCAAAAAATATATGTTAAAAAATTGATCTACAATTGTTTAGATTGACTCGATTGCATGTGTGAACTTTATTGTTTTTATGTCTCAAATACGCAAAATTAACAACGACAGGCCGTCATAAAATGACTAAAATACTTCTTATTTATTTTACACATTAGTATATGTAATTTACTCAAATATAAATTCATTATGTAACAAATAACTGTAATTTAAATAAATTTTAACCAAAATTTCTGTTTAATTATTTTGCAATTGTAACTATAGGTATACGTGGCTAAGATAATCTAAATGTTTGCTTAGAAAATAATTCATATTTGTAATTTATCATGCATAAGAGGGAGAACTGATGGTATGAGTTGATATCTTTATCATTTGGTCATAACGACCTACATACCACTTGAAATGGATCGGTGATAGGTCAGTGATATAGAGGTAAAATCTTCAGATTTATTACAGTCCCTATCGATACGGTCGCACTAGATAATTATTTCTTTCTAATAGATGACAAAGTAATACGAAATCGTGCTCAGGTATTTTTCGGAAGCTACGTTGCTGTTTTGCCAATCTAGGGGATTATTCTTTTACTATATGGTGGAGGAGAACGGTTGACGATTCGACTCTTAATCTTTGGGTTCGAAGAAAACTCGCCAAGTTTTTCCTTTAAATGTCCTTAAGAGTTAAGTTCATAAAGATTCTCCTTCTGGTTAATTATCAAGGATTGATATTCTTGATGCCAAATACTCCACCTCGAGAATGGGGACTTTTAGAACTATATTTTTAAGTGGTTGTTTATATAATATCAAAAGAATTGTATACATACTCTTTCCCTGCTGTATTGATTGTCGTTTTTTTATAATTATCATAAACCTCTTCGGAAATATCTAGCTAGAAATGGTGGCTCTATGCTCCGCAGCCGGTTTATCACTTGTGATTTGTGAATGAGAGTCTTAGTGTCGGGTGTCTGAACAACCAGTTTTCAATACATGGGTCATCACTTCGGCAGATATACTTCTCGCTACCACCTCATTTTGGGAGATGTTTTTTTTACCCCGTGGTGGACGGCTGGTTGAATTGGAATGATGACGGTGTTTAGAGCCTTCGATTTTTGATATCAAAGTGAATTTGTCTGGTCTTAATTTGCAAAGCTCTTTAACAACTAAATTAATAATAATTTCCCTCGAGTTCATTAACACTTGTTGTTGAAGCGAACCACTGCAGTTTATATATCTTTCAAGTGTATAAGACAACATACTTCACAAATAATACCCAATATAAATATGTTCCAGTGTCTTAGACGGAAGATTAGGATATGTATCACTTCTAGAAACAATTTAAGGGATGTACAGCTTTTTCTACAAAAATAAGCGAAAACACGTACTCCAGTGCTTTCTCTCTCTTAATAAACTCTTCATACATTTATTAATAATCATTCTTCATAATTATTTCTCTCTTCTTAATCACATATATTCCGTTTCTTATAGGCGTGCCTTATTTTTTTCGGGGGGCTGGAGGACTGGAACAAAGAGCATATTTAATATTGAAATTCATTTCATCCCCAAAGTGATATTTTTATATTTTTTTTTATGATATGCAGGGCAGCGTATTTTCTTAAAAATCATTTAGTGACATTAAAGAAGAATATGGTAAAGTTATAGTTAGTTTAAAGTAATAAATGAGATATCTCAGTAAAATTTATTCTACAAATTAATGTATCATCTTGCACACAATGTTATAAATTGCACTTATTGATGATAATTTGCTTAGTTTCAAGAAGATGTTGATTGAAGTGAGCCACAGCATTGTAAACTTTTAATTATTACCTCGGAGTATTGTAAAGTTTTAATTATTACTAAGATAACTGAGATAGAAATTTAATTTGTATTTTTTATTCTTATACATAATATATATATATATATATATATAAATATAAATATATAATATA